>CM077505.1:40225512-40360134 GCA_039654745.1 Houttuynia cordata | reverse complement strand
AACTTAGTCCAACAGTAGTTATCATATTTTTCATATGATACATAACATATACAGGCTGGAATGATGCACGACAAAGCACGAGAGTCTTTGGTCGGCAGATTTCAAATTGTCAAAGTTGAGTCGATATTAGGTATGTATTAAATTGTTTTACTTTCATACATATGTAATAGCTTCACGAACTAGAACCATTATAACTGGATAGTAACGTCAAAAATAGGAAAAGCCAGTAACAAGGAGGTAACAAGTGATCGGGGTTCTCACCAATCCAATACGAGTAATGACAACAAGATTCCAATAATCAATTATAGTCTATTCATAAGTACAACAACAGAGCATACAATCTCAACACTTTCAAGAACTCATTCAATAATCATATCATCAGTAAAGACATGATATTGTCTGATTTCAAACATGTAGGAATCTAGGCATCAAGATAATGAAAACCTAGAAGAAGTTATGTAAAAACACATCCTACCTTCCGGAAGAAGTTTCCTCTTGCTTTAGTAAATTCAATCATCTACGAACTCCGCTTCGCCTCGCTTCACCATTCCAACTGGCAAATGAAGGAGGAAGATGAAAAGAGAGAGAGGACATGAGAGAGAGAAAGAGAGCATGAAGAGAGAGAGGGGGGATTGGTCAAGCCAATAAGTAATGGCCGGCCAGCCCTATTCATAGTTTAAATAGGACTGGGTTTTCCTAGTTCGACTAGGACTCACTTTAACCTTTGATTTAACTTCCTTTTGATCTCCACCATCCATTACTCGCATTCTCCTCATACCCATTGGCATCCAATCAATATTCGCGCTCTATTGGTTTGGATTCCAAATCCAATTCCAACTGCATAACCACTTTCTAAGTCTATCACAACCACAAAATAAGAAAATTGCCTAACCAACTCAGGATTTCTTGGCACCCCTCCTATGGTGGTGTCTCTTCCTATTGGTTGCTTCGATCACAAGAATCTTAAAACCTCTATCCTATCTGGCTCCTAACACACTCCTGATTCGCCATCACTTTCTACAATTACTGTCCGGTAACTAAGTAACTCTCATCCTTATCGTAAATCACTTCTAATCATGCAAGATAGCCATCCAGAAGATCTTTATCCCATCATTAATACCTGCCACCGATATGACCTGGTGCCCAAGTAAGTTTGACGCCATATAATTGGTTACCAGTCTGAACTTTACTTCAATTGGTAACTCCCAATGCTACTACAAACTTAACTAGGGAACTACCTTTAATTCTAATTCGTCAATCAAAACTCTCATACAAAATATTGCACCCCACATGATCCTATCACTGGTACCCGGCCTCACCATGGCATCAGACTCTTCTCTGACTCTAGCACTAGGCTCAGCATCAGTGCCTGGGACTCTTTAGTCAACAGAGTGTTTACAAAGCATGTCTAAGTTGACTTTCCCCAGAATCTCCTCAGGAGGAGATTTTTCGGAAGAAGTCATATCTAACCTAAAAAACGTGAGATATTCCCGTGTTTTGCCCTTGGTTCGTCTCCTTCTCCCACCGCTCGTCTCCGCTTCGCCATGGATGGCATGGCCTGAGGTCGAGTTCACCAGGCTTCATCTTCGACACTTTGCATTGGAGATCTGGGGGTGCGGCAACTGATGTATTGGCCTCTTCCATCCTCTTTCATTGTGTAACCGAAGGTGATGGTTACTGGAGTCTCCTCGTTGTCCTTCACTGTGATCCACCCGCTGCCCCAGAGGTTTCGGAATCCTTCAATAGGTACTAAAAATCGTAACTTTTTCCATTTCCATTTTGTTTGGTTATTCTCCGGTGGTGATCTCTTTCTCCGAGCGTCTGCATCCTACTAGAAATTCTAGGGTTTGGCTTCAATCGACTTGGCTACCTCACCTGCGACTCGGTCGATTATATGTGTGACGATATATGAACTCCTAGGACACAACTTGGTATTTATATATTCATAGGCTTTGTTTTTCTTTGCCACGTACTTGAATGCAACTTTTTTTTTCGTCAATGAAGAATGGGGAGATCTCTTCTCTTCGAAAATCTAGTGATTTGCATTTGATTATTTGTAATGGGCTAATGTGTTTTTATTTTTTTAGCTTAGTGTATTTTTTTTCGTCTGCCTTTGGTATATGTTTTCTCCTCCTACTGACGTTGTTGTAATGGCTTGTTTCATATATCACTCTGAAGAAGGTTTATCTACTGTGAACAAAAACAAATGGATAATGTTTAAAATTGTGCATCCATACTTGTTTGATTGGCAAAATATTGAATTAGGTATGATTGCATGCTCCTCGAGATCAGGCTCAATATGTGTATTTGCAAGCTAATTACACTGCTGCTGATGCTTCTCAAATGATGCAATTGTTGAATAAGAGATCAGGCTCAAGAGATTGGCCAATTTTGTTGTGTAATATCGCAATTTGGGCTCGACCATCAAGCATTTTCTCCTGATATTATGTGGTCGAGTAGACCAGGGGGCTATGTTTTATGCTAGGCAGGGTCATACAGATGAAAATTGCTCGATAAAATGCAATAATGTGGTGAGCAGCAAAGTAACATGCATCTTGTAAAGGACACTGCTGATCTACGTTGTATTTTGACTTCCACCGGTATTTTGATTTTCTTCTGGTATATCTAGTATTTTGATCTATGTTCTATTTTGAATACAACAAAAAATAAATTCATTGTAACAACGAATAGTATATCAGGACTTAGGTTTTAGTCATATTTATTTGTGGGATAAACTTTTGAAATCCTGGGATTGGGTAGCCCGATTTTCATTTGGACATTCATGGTCCATTGGCCTCTATCCCTAAAGCAATTGGATTCCCAGTTTTAGATGTTTCATGTTTGTTTTTTTGGTAAAATTGAAACATTCATGTTTACGGCGTGTTAACTTGCAAAATGCAAGGCATTGCTTAGGCTTGAGGGAAACAAAAGATGAAAAAAGGTCTTGAGATTGAACTAATGGGATGAGTACTGTGAGTAATTTTGACCTGAGGAGCTGAAGAGTGGCTCATGATATCCTAATGGTGCCAGCACGATTATGAACCTAGTTTTTTCTTGTTAAAGCCAATTGCCCGAGTCGTCCAAAGCCCCCCTCACCCCGGTATTCCGTTTTTGCTATTTTTTCATCATTATAAGAAAGAGCCTTAGAAATGAGGAAGAATGGAAAAAAAGGGCCAAAATGGATCAAAAATGAGTAAGAAGTGCATCGTTTGAGTTTGTCCCATTAAAAAAGTTAGTGTAATCGATTACACGATAGCTAACAACATACGATAACCAGTGCTATAGTGTAATCGATTACACCATAGCCAGTGCTATCGTGTAATCGATTAAACGATAGCTAACAACACACGATAACTAATGCTATAGTGTAATTGACTACACGATAGCCAGTGCTATAGTGTAATCAATTACACTATAGTACTGGTTATCATGTGTTGTCAGTTATCGTGTAATCGATTACACTATAGCACTGGCTATCGTGTAATCGATTACACTATAACTTTTTTAATAGGACAAACTTCAATGATGTGTTTCTTACTCATTTCTGATCCGTTTTGGCCCTTTTTTTCATTTTTCCTCATTTTTTGGGCTCTTTTCATATAATAATAAAAAAATGGCAAAAAACGGAGTAAATTTAAGGGAGATATGACCGGGGGGGCTCCCTCGGCTCAAATGTGCGGCGGCAGAGGCGTAGGGGTGTAGGCAAACATCGGGGGGGGGGGGGGGGGGGGGGCGGTAGCGTTGTAGGTGGGGGGCTCAACGAAGGCAGCAGCGGCGATGACCAGGGGGCTTAACAAGGCCGCCGCCGCCATCAACATCGGGGAAAAAGAGGGCGACATAAATGTGATTTATTTTCAGTTCCCAAACATATTTCACCTTTCACAAATCAGGCCTGAATTTTTTCACCCTCATGCCTGATTACTTTCAGGTTCCCAAACGGGTTGTCACCAATCAGAAAAATCCCCTTGATTATTTTTAGGCTGATATAAATTTTCAACCTTTCACCTATCACCATCCAAACGCACCCTAGATATCCATTGCAAGAAAAATAATTTAGCAAACATACACCACTGATTTCCACAAGCTTACCTTATTTGCTAATGAGGATCCTCTTCCGTATAAATATATACTATAGATTAAAACAATTCCAAAATCTTGTACATGGATTTTTTACAAGTACAAAATGGTGATTTAATTTAACATCCAGTCAACTGGTTGTAACACCCGAAAAATTAGTACGTTAACTAAAGGTTTCTATTTTATGAAACTGTTCCAAAATAGGAAAGTGTTGTTGCCTCATTTAATTTCTGGTTGTGCGATGTGCTTTGATGTGTTATTTGATGTTTATAATGTAGTAGAATCACATGACTAATTGTGGTAGAACACCAGGATGCAGGGTTGGTCCTGGCGCTGGGCACAACTCAATGCTGAGACTAGCCTGGCGCCAGGGTCTGAGAACACCTGACGCCAGGAGTGGGGTCAGGCGCCAGGGTATGTGTCTAGTGATTTTGACTAAATGAATTTCATAAGTAGTAAGTTGATTTTTGGTTTTGATACGTGGTCTGTGGTCTACGCGAGATAGTGTAACGAGTAGTGCTACCGCGGGACACTAGAGTCATGTGCGCACAGGACTCTAGCTTTAGATGCACATACCTGGGCACAGGCCCAGGAAATCATGTGAACGTGGGTGACTAGCCATAAGAAGATCTTCAGAGGATTGGAGCGAATATTGGTGCAAATATACAGTTTGACCTAATCGCGGTGGATAAGGTAAGTATTGCGGTAAAACGGAAAGCTATCGTTTCAGCTTAGATAATTATGAAGATAAATATGAATTAAAAAGAAAAAAAAGAAGTAATTAGACTATCTTCTACCCACCCAATAGGAGGAGACGCCACATAAGGAAGAGAGAGAGAGGGGCGTCCTATTGGATGGCTCATATTTGGAAGTTTCCTAGTTGAGTAGGGATTTAGACTTGATAAGGTAATATCCTAACTAAGAAGATTGCAACCTATCTAACTATGGAGTTAAATTGCTGGGCGCCCTAATCTTATTTGAGGAAGGGATTCTAATTGGTTAATTAGGATTTGCGATTAGGAAAGTGCTAGATTTGGAGTAATCCTAGTTGGGAAAGGCATGGGCTATATAAACCAAGGAGGAGGTCGCCCATATGCTTCACACGCCAAGGCTTGGACGACTTGAGCAAAGCCCTAGCCCTTCTCCCTTGCCTTGCCACCAATTCCAGCAACCTTTTACCTCTTCCCTCAACCTCTTTTCTCATGCGATCGAAGGTGTGGAGGCCTCGTTGCGAAGGAGAAGTCACGAGCTACGCGTGGAGGTGTATTTCGCATACATCTAAGTGGTAGGATGGTTTTTCCTAACCAATCTGGTTTGCACTTCTTTGCTTCATCCATATTATGATTAATTAATGATCCTATTAATACCATCTCAGTGATATGAGTGTGTAATGTTTCATTCATGAGAGATTTCTTGTTGTTTGTCAAATAAGAGTGCTCATAATGACATACCTTGTTTAATGCATCATGTTAATGCATGTATGCCTACTTTTGATGGGGATATCTATATATCATGTTTCTTAAACGTGGAAGGTCATGAAAGTTCTCCTCTTTATTCTGTTATGTCCTGATTTAATAGTTCAATATGGTTAAGAGATGTATTAATAAGGTTAAAAGCTTAATTAGATCTAGGTTGATGCCTTGAAGCTTGTTTAAGGTATTACCATCAATTAAAATCATGAAATCATTAATTACAGAAGGTACCAAAGTCTAGAATAACTCTAGGAGGGGAGTAATTAAGAATATTAAGGTTATATCATCATGGTTAATGGGTATTAGTATGAGATTACCAATTATAAGCAAGTAATGTGCTCTCGGCCAGAACTATTACTGTGCCAACAGTGCTCAGTATAAATATCATAATTAAATGTAAAAAAATAAGAAAAATATGCCGTTAGTGAGGTTATAATCTAGACTCATAGAGCTATCTTATGTTAAAATTTCACAGTCAGAGTCCTTCCGTGTTGGCGGTGAGGTCAGTTACAAAATTGCTTATATAGTATAAGACAGTTTATTGGAATTAGGGTTTTGAAGCACTAATAAGCATTATTACTCATAATATGATATAATATGATTAAAATAATATTAATACAGTATGATAAAACTACTTATCAGTCACTGTAATAAGTGAAGAAGTTTAAAAGATTAAGACTTTGGGATGAGATTAAAAGTAATACAATTCCATACTTAGAGGTATCCCTATCAAAGGTAAGACATGATGCATGATGTGTAATCTAAGATTGAAATTCATTACTCCTTAGATCATGAGTATTCATTATTCTCTTCATTATGCGAGATATGTGAATCTTCTTGTTACTCCCTGAGAGAGAGCCATATATTGTTGAGAAACCTTGATTATCTGTTTCGTACTCCATGAGTGAGTCGTTGCAGTAAGAGTTACCCTATTCTCATAAAGGTAAGACTTGTGCTTTTGTTGAATCATTGTCCAGTTTGGCATTGACCTATTTCTCCACTTATTAAAAGGTGGAATCATAGTATGCTCACGAGCCATTGCTAGATCCGTGGCGATCTCCGATATTTATGGAACATGGTTTCCCTATTGCCCGAAAGGAGGCAAATAAGTACGTCTTAGACTAGTTGACATTACGGAAGGCCTTAAGTCTCCGCTCATCATGCCTATAAGCACTGATGGGGCCAGCATGCCTAGACGTGTGGCTGGGTTCCAAAAATAGAATGTTCTGGTATATATCTTACCTCTTGCGTATTGGTAAGTTCAACGAGCAGAAATTGTAACTCCTTGCACTATAGATGCCTGGAGCCTTGAGTATCTTGACCATTATCTCCCTACACTAGTAATTGTTTGGAGTCATATTGAGATTATTCTTTCCTATACCTGTACATTGGAACTGTTATCATTTGACCTTGCTATGCAGGCAACATAAACCTATGAGTGGTCTTTCAGAGAGTGTTTATTTCTGTTTATCTGAGTGATCTATTCTTCATAACCTATTTTATCTTCTTGGTGGGTTTTTACATCCTACTAGGTATTTCTATGAAATACTCATGCATCCTCTGATGCTGGCGTCAAAGATCAGTAAGTCAGAACTTTGCAGTTCAGAAAGGCATAGCAGATGCGTGGGAGATGTCTTGAAGAATTGCTTTATTTACTCTATTGCATTTATTAGAACTTCTTTAGTGTTGGCCAGTGTGTGCCTGGATTTGATGCTTGCTTTATTTGACAGTTTTTATTTAATATGCTGTAATAATTTTAGTAGGAATCATTTGCTACATTGACAATTAATGTTATTTAAAATTTGATAAATAATTTCTCAGTTCTCAATTTCTAAGTTTCGTTATGAGTTCCTGGTGATGTCGATTACACGTTCTTTTGTAACAATATAATTGACCCGAGTGATCGAGTATTTGGTGGTGTCCCAAGGTTCCTATCTTGGCTTTTAATTAGTTTACTTAAAGGCTTCTGCACTCCGATTGAGGTCAAGAATTTTGGGGCATGACACTGGTAGAGGCACCAATTCTCCGAAAGATGGACGGTAAATTGCTACTACTTTCAGCAATTAAATACAAGGTGCCCATAAGTTTAAAGCAATATTCTAGAGTTTAAGGCAATGAGCTATCATCATCATCATCAGAAGTGTCTGGCTTCTATTCATGAAATATAGGGAAAACTTGAAGAGTAGGATTGACAAGAATAGGAAATTACCTTGCCCAGAGTCTTCCATAGCCTCCTTCCAATGGTCTTCTTGAACAAATAAAGAAAGTGGCAGTGAAACATCTTATAAGGAAAAACCAAATTCACATGTACTTTATCATATAAGTATTCAGGTGCAGCACCTTCATTGTCAATAAAAGAGTCTTCCATAGCCTCCTTGCGTGAAGAACCAGATGCAGCAGCTAATTGATCATAAATTGACTTCAGGTTGTCAAGGTAGTCAATAAAAGAGTCTTCACAATGCTGCAGAAGCTGTAGCTAAAGATTGATAACATATGACGTAGAGATAGAATGGAAATGATTTTCGAGAGCTACCCACATAGCTGTAGCTGAGGTAAATGCCAGAACAAATGAAGCAATTTGGGTGAGAGTAATTAGTAATACAGGTAAGTAAATGGACATCATGTAATTTCCATAGATCCTATGTAGGATTACATACAACTTTGGCAGTTTCATCAGAAGGAACATAGTTAACATAACACGACGATTTCAGAAGATGACCTTTTCCCTGATAATATGCTTTTCCACAGAAGTGATAGTCCTGCATTGTATCACTTTTTTAGTAAGTTGCTATTTCTGCAGCAAGAGTGAACCTTTTCTCTCCTAGAATGTAAACTTGGGCTGCTAGTGAACTTTCAATTACCATTAAACTTTTTTTGAAGACCCAAAGTTACATAAATTGATAGTAAACCTTCATTTATTCTTGTAGCTATTTATACAAAAAGAGAGTTACATAGCCTTCTAATTACCTATTCAGCAAAAATTATCAAAAAGTTAACCAATAAAAATATTGCTACATTACAGCTAAGACAAAAACCCATCAGTTCTTTGTAAAGTCAAGAAGTAATACTTGAATTCCCATGTAGCTATTTATGTAAGAAGAGATATATATTGCCTTACAATTGTCAAGAAAAATTGTCCAAAAGTTGACAGTATTATGTTCCTGCTATTCCAGATGAAATAACTACTTGCAATAAAATGCTCAAAATGTTGCCTTGAATCAGAATTAGCAATAATAAAGATCAGGCAACATAAAGAGTGGAAACACCGTGCCAAAGCAAACAACAGAACGCAAAGCATTTCCAAATCGTAGACCATAAATGTTCCTCAAGTGCCATATGTTAGAACATACAATAAATGAATAAAGATTTTCCTTTCCTAACAGCTCGAGCTTTTGGGAAACTTGGTTATCTTATATGGTATCAGAGCTCCAGGCTACAGAAGGTCCTAAGTTCTAGTCTTGCTGGAGGCATTTATATCCCTATTATGTTCCACGTGCCTCATTTTGCGGACGGTTGCACGTGAGGGAGATGTTAGAATATACAATAAATGAATAAATATTTCTCTTTCCTAACAGCCCAAGCTTTTGGGAAACTTAGTTATCTTACACCATAAACTGCAGCTCTATTTAAAGGGTGGGTGAGTGAAATCGTCACAGCCTCCTCGTGCCTCTGCCACGGCCCGAAATTCAGCACGACCACGTTCCCGTCCCATCGCACTCCTGCAGCTTCGCCTTGGGCACTCTCAGACTGCAAATGTATTATATGTTAATGCATGTTTTGGTGAGTTCTCTTACTAACCATGATGGTAAGGCAACTTGTACCACAGGAGTTGCAACTATACCATTAAAGAATAAACTAATTGATTGAGTAGAAGACAAAGTTCCATCAGGATCTAACCGAGAGAACATACGAGTAAATAGGGCATGCTATGTGCAGTGCCGCTAAAAGCTTCATGGTCATGGAAATACCATCATTACAAGAGTCTATGGCTAAAGTATTAATTAGCACGCCAAGAGTCAATCGACAGTTCATATTACTCTCACCAACATCCATTAGAAAAGGCTAAACTCCTTTGTAAAACGAAAAAAAAAAAAAGGTCAGTATTGTGTAAATTAAATATTAAAAGTACTTAGAGCCATCCTGCATCCTAAACATCGAAAACACATCTCATAATTACCGTTAAAGCATAGGTTCCTGACAATTTCATTATCAGTTCGAGCTAATCTCTACAATAGACAAGATGATAAGAAGTTTTATGTCTGCATTAACTCGCGTCCTAACTAAAGAACAAAAGCAACCAACAAGTTCAACTGGAAGCAGAAAACATCTCATCATAGATGCATATCTATGCAGAAGAGAACAATTTCGAGACATTTAAGCTGGGTAAAGAAATATTAGAGGGCATTATTTACATGCAAAAAACCACTTCAAAATTGAACAAGCGCACCCAATTCAGAAGTCACCAATCTCTTCACATGAAAACAGTAGTTCATGAATATGAGAAAATGTTCAGCTGTACAATTATAACATAACCTAGGGACCGTCCTCTAGACTCAAATATTAATCTTCCAAGCAGCAGTATATATAAAATGACATCTTCAAGCAGAGAAAACAATGTCGAAAACTGGCAGGCATAACGATACAGGAACCACATATTCCTAGCCCCAGAATGTGCTATAAATAAATGTCTTTCCTCAAGAAGATCAGAGATCGACTTATTAATTGTTAGAAGTGGGCATAGAGCCCACTTTGTATTGAATGATAATCACACATGTAAAATTGGTTGAAGGAGTGAATAGTCCCACATCGCCTAGGAGAAGGTGATATTGTTGGTAAGGCACAAGTTTAGCCTTTCAAGTTAGGCCCTTGGGCCACCCCACTTTTGTGGGAGAGAGACATGTTGGACCCATGCACCTAAGTGGGCTAACCCACACGCGCGCCATTTACAACATGTCTTTCCCCCATAAAAGTTAAGAATGCAAAGCCCATGAAAGCTTCATTTAACCCCAAAATAAAATTTGTGCCATTTACATAAAATTAGGGACTGATTTCTACCTTCACAACAGCAGGTTCCCACACAAAATTGGCATACGAATCTGCAATCCCACCAGTATGAATATCCATTCCATATGGTGCACCTTCACCTGTCATAGTAGAACAGATGTCAGTCAAGAATCCAGCACCAAATTATTTTGCAGAAGATGATCTACAGAGGCCAAATTAATTTTCTCTCAAGAAGGGCCCCATTTGGAAACGACAAGAGCCAGAGTATATAACTAGGCTATGTAGAGAAAAAGAGCCAGGATTAAGTATATAGAGTTCACCAAGCTAAATTCAAGCTACAGCCACAGCAATATTTTACCTTTCAATCACCAAGAAGATATCGATACAAATCCAAGCTGGCATGTCCACGCACTCTTCTTTTTCTTATACGAAACTTTCAACTCTTTTCAATCCCATTGAAACAGACATGAAGGATTCCCCATCACAGAAATACACCTTCCCAAAGTTTGGAGTTCATCCCATTACATTGTAATTGACCAATTTACATCTAAGACCCAAATAAATAACATTTAGACTTGTATCTGCCTTAGCTGCCAGTAGTACTTAATGACGAGTGAAGCAAAACAATACAAAAACTAGCAACGACAAGCTCGTTTTAGTTATGACAACTGAGAGCATATAAGGCATTGATATAAGGTAATTTTGTAATTACCTTGCCGCTCCTCAGAGGTCTCAATTTACCCCTTAAATGTGTTGTACCTTTCTTTGAGTCCATGATGGGACTTTAGCTACTCCAAAATAATAACTTCATGATTTCTTGTATTGACTCATGAACAAAACAAATATGAAATAAAAGCTGAAATGTAAAAGTCATACAAATGGTAACCAAACATAAAAGGAATCATGCTTATGTGAGCCTGGACTCTCTTGCATCTGCATAAGCCGAGACAATTTGGGCCATCTGAGTTTGATACGGCGGAAGGCGTTATTGCAGAGGTAGGCAGATTTGAATCAACACCCGCCCTGCACTCCGTCGGTTCTGGGCTCATTTAAGCCAAATGAGACCAATCTCATTTAAACTTTTCCCTCCTTAATATAGTGCCAGACACAATATATAATCTCTCCCCTAATTTTGAAGTGGCAATGGAAAAACGGATGATGTGAGGCCCAGTTTCTCTGAACCACCTCGTCATAGTTGGAGGGTAATAAAGATTGTTTGATCTTTGATGTGTACCAATTTCCTATTGCATTACTCTTTTGGGTGCAGATGGATAAAGAAGCGGCTTCTTCTAAAGCTGCTTTCCCTTTTGTATTTGTCTCATCATGCTGCAAAAAAACTTACCTGTTACAGAAGGAAACATGGCAAGTTTACAAAGTGTACAAACAAATCATGCTAACGTTTAGCATGATTGAAGTTTGGATGATTAAAATTAACCACTTGTTCCATTAGGCGCTTGACAATATAGCACCTTGAAGGAGTAATGAAGTAAAAGTGTGGGCTTTTTACCATTAAACAAAAATAATGTAGGCCTATTACAACACTTAGCTAGTATTTCGATCCGATTTGGACAAAAATTTTGTTCAGGTATGTGTTTAAGGGGCCATTTGGATCCTGAAAAATCTTAATATAATTACATTGGCACAAGGGTAAACATTAGCCCTACACAACCATAAGTACAAATTTCAAGAAATATGTATATCATGATACAAATAAAATAAAGAGTCCAGTTTACATAAGACACAGCTCACGCAAATTGCATGAGCCGAATCATCTAAGCCATCAGATTTTGATTCGATGGTGGGAGCCAAATCAGGGTAGGTGAGCGTGAATAACCACCCACCATCAGATCAAAGATTGATGGCTCAAGGTGACTCAGCTCATGCAAATGTGCGTGAGCCGTGCTTGGACACCATAAGGGTATGGGCACCTAGGAATTTGAAAGTTAAAAGGTAGTTGGCTAGGAATAGGATAAGGATGGATTGATTTGGAGTTAGCACTAAAGAAGGAATTGCAGTTAAAATTCCAAACTTGATTGGGTGCCAGGGTGAATTTTTGGGAGACTTCTAACTGGACGGACGAGATTGTGTTGGACTCAGAATGCAAGAGGAGATTACACTTCAACTGGAACTAGGAAACCCTAGAACCATATATAAAAAGGGAACTAGACGGCCATTGCATTGGCCGACCATTCTCTTTTCCCTCTCGTGCTTTGTCTCTCATCTCTCTCTTGTTCTCTAAACCCTCGATCTCTCTCTCCCTCTCTCTAAAACTCTCTCTCCCTCTCTTCTCTCTCACTCGACCTCATCAATCTATTGCTGGCCTACTCGTTTTGGCAATGAGAAGAACATGTGCGCTGCTGGATTTTTTCTACAATGCGAGAAGGATTTTTATCAAAATGAGGTAGGATGATTTTACATAGCCTCTTCTAGGTTTTTCAATTTCTGAATGTCTAGTTTCCTTTCGATTTGGAAGATGAACAATAATATTCTTATGCTGATATTGATGATTCATATTCAAGTGTGTGATCTCTAAGTATCGAAGTTTTGTTCTATATTATTTTGCTAAATTGATTCATCGACAATTGATGTTTAATTTTTTGTTGTTTATACTCGTAATAGAATGATTAGATGTGTAGATTCTTGTTGATTCCTTGATGTCATGCTCTTCTAGTGAACGGCACTTTTGTCCCATTAAAGTTATCTCAGTCGAGGTTTATAAAAGTGTTTTCGCGTCTAGTGATCTCTAAGTACTGGTAAAAGTGTTTTCGTGATCTCTAAGTACGTTTCTAGGCTCTCCGCCCATTGTGTCCGTGAACACCGATGGGGCCCCTTATCCTAGACACATGGCAGGTTCCAGAGAGAGAACCATAGGCTAATTCAGGCATAGTGAGACTTCGTATGCTTGTAGTTGTTTGAGAGAAGAAGTTGTATATCTCTTTACACTATGGATATAATGGAATTTGACAGATATTGATGTCCCTTATCATTGTGATATTTCTTGTCTTCCTGTTGATGAAAATTTTATTGTTCAGTTTCATATTATATTGCTTCTACAGCACAGTGATCTTTCGTGAACCTTCGTTATATTTTTGCTATGGTTTTGTATTCTATTGAGTATATCTTGGAGTACTCATGCATCCTACGATGTAGATCTAGTTGAGAATTGAATTGAAAAACTAGCAGGAAGCTGGGAACGTGAAGACAATATTAGTTAAATTCTTCATTTTCAGTTTATTTTACAAACTTTGTAATAAATGGCAATTGTGCCAATAATAGAATATGTTGGATTATTGTTTTCAGTACTTTATGGATTTTTAATTTAATTAGTCTCATTTGAAGTGACTGTTCATTTATATGTCTTATGATGATTGTGTAAATGACAGTGCAATTTTTCATGTCATGTCCCAAGTAATCAGCGAGCTTAATTATGTTCGCCCTCCGAGGAAGCTGAAAATTTGGGGTGTGGCATTGTCTCAGGGTGAAAACTCCCAACAAAGTGCTGAATATGACTGCACCATATCAATTTGCTAAATTTGCATTAGAAGAAGGTATGTGTTAAGCATGAAAAATACACATTTTTATATGCCTTTTTACCTATTTGTTAGTCATAATTTCTAATTAAAATAAGGAATAAAGTAAGTTTTAATAATTAGTTGAGTAATTAGGAATTGAATAAGTATTTTGCTTTAAATTGCTCAATTTAACACTGTTCCGTAATTTTATAAATATTTGGTACGTCTAATTTGGGACATGTTTTATTTTGTATAGGTTCGCGTGCCCGTACTGCAGAACAGCCAAAAGTGAAGCCATTAGACGGGTTTTGAAATGCCAAAGCAACCCAAGATCTGAGATCACACGCAGAGAAGATCTGGACCGTTGATGTTCACTGATGAGGAAGACGGGCGCTGAGTTAAGATAAAGAGCCATTCAGATTCGATCAAGTGGACGACATTGCTTCGACGGGTTTTAATCAAGTAAAAAAAAAGAGAAAGAAAAGATTGAACCGGCTCGGTTCAATAAGAAAGAAAAAAAAAACAAACAGAAACAGAGTGCCGTCGGGTGTGCTTCAGAACAGAGAGAGCTCGAGCGCTCATGGCGGTGGAGTCCCTCGATTCCGGCGGCCATGGGTAGAGGACGACGGCGAAGATGGTCTGACGGCGATTGACGGAGGTTACGGCGGAGTTCGAGCACGGCAGAGGAGTTCATGGCGAAATCAGGCCGATGGCGACGGATGGGTCTGATGGCGAGGCGACAGCGGACTGGAGGACGGTGAAGCGACGGTGATGGCCATGGATTCCGGCAATCGATCGAAGGAGATGGTCACGGCAAGACGGCGCGATGAGGAGCAACTGACGAAACGCTCGATTTGGAAACTCGTTGCAATAGAGCCGAATCGGGAAAGTGACGAGGAATTAGGAAAAATCCGGATCTGCTTCAGAATGGTAAGCTTTCATTGTTGGTTTCGATTGGAGATTGCAAAGGATCGGATTTGGATTAGCAAAAAGGAGAAAGCTTTTTTTTGGGTGCTTCTGCCCTGTTTCAAAGAAGAAAGCTCGGATTTTTTTTCTACAAATTGGGCTTAAATTCGAAGGGAAAACTAGCCGGATTTAGATGATTTAAAGGTGGCCAAAGGGAAAGTTTTGATTTGTACGAAATTGGTATGGAAAGGAGCTGGATTTGGGAGGAAGAGACCTGTTCTGCAGTTGATATAAACAGACAGAAGAGAGCCTTGAAGGAGAGCCGGCCGACAGAGAGAGACGACCAGAGCTTTTCAAATTTCGATTTTGTTCTTGTTTTTTATTTTCCATTTTCCATTCCAAATTGTTGCTGCTGGGTTGATTAGAAGAAAAGATTTGTATTGAACTGTTACTGTGAACAGTAACTCTCCGGGAAGAAGAACAGTAACTCTTCTATTTTTTTCTTTATTCCAAAAAATACCTGTAAGTTGATCTTACCTTTAATTCTAATGAAATCCTTTCAGTTTGCAGTTAAATTCCTTAGTATGAGTAGCTAAATCCCTGTCTAGGGCTGAGATGAAGCCATGATTAGTTGTAGGAATAGTATTCATGTGATGCAATTGCTATTTCAAATTAATGCGTTTTAACGAGTGTTATTCTCAAATTAATTGCATTGAGTTATATGTTTAACATGCTATTTGGATATTACTTGTGATTTATCAAATGATGGATACATGTAATGATTTGAATTTCATCTGTTGATATGCAAGAGGATGCAAAATTCTATTTAAAAATCTATATGCTTTAATGCTGAAATCTTCCGTAGGAGAATAGATTGAATTCCAATTCTCTACGAGATAATCGTGAAAACAATTGCTGATTTTAAAAGAAATATTCCTATGATTGTCATGTGCTGATTCTTATGCCCTAGTGTTTTAAATTCTTGATTAAAGTTTCCATTTTTATTTGTCGATTAGTTTCTTTTTCATAGATTATTTAATTGCCTTTAGATTAATTTCTTAGTTAAAGCTGTTTAATTGCATTGAGTCTTAGATTAGTCGTAGTTGTAGTGGATCAAAGCAATTTAATTCTTCAACAAGGGTAATAATCTGAACTTCGAATTAGAATTCCGAAAACACAAGTCCCTGTGGGTTCGACCTCGTAAGAATTGTGCGACTATACTCCAAACACGATTCGTACACTTGCGAGTAAAATTAGGAGACTAATTAAAACAACAACAGTATGATCACTTGATTCGGAAGCTGCGACACAAAGGAATCAAACATTTGCCAAGGAATGACCTCTAACTTTGAAGTAATCTTGAGTCATCAAGCCTCTTGACAGAGCAAACCAGGAGATATAGGCTTGACACATAATACATCTTTTGTACCAGATTAGACTCCACCAGTCAACCACAGACAAGGAATGCCAGAGATAATTCCATGAAGACTTATAGAAGAATTCACCCATAGCAGGCATCCACCCAATACTATCATCTTCGGAGGTAAGAATAAGAGCATGAATTTCCAGCATATGCAACAACTCCTAGGAATGAACAGTGCCAGCTTGAAGACTCAAATCGCCATTGCAGAGGGAGTCAGATATACAAACATTCAAAGAACCACCTAATTGAATAATGACTCTATTTCTAAATTTGATAGAGAGAATAGAATGGTCAATCCATAGATCTTGCCAAGTAACTGTAGTATGACTGTTACGAACAGTATAAAAGCAATTCATAATCATACTGTGTTTGAGGGAAAATATTGATTGCCAAGCATGAAAAACATGTGGATTAAAGGTTGTCCAAATAGAGCAATCAATCAAGTCGACTTCATCCACCCAACGAACCCAAAGACTCTAATAATGAGCTAAAGTAATTTGCTGAACCTTGCATTATTAGAATCATCAAGTCTTCTCAATCCCAAGCCCCATTCACGAATAGGATTAGTGGCTTTATGTCAGGCCACATTACTAAAAGATGAAGAGCTAGAATTGCCTTTCCATAAAAAGGAAGCAAACAATTTTTCTAAGTGCCGAACAACCTTCTTTGGGAGCTTAAATGTTGAAGTCAGATACAGTTGAAGACATTCAACATTGACTTAATTAATTGGAGGCGCCTATCATAAGACAAAAGGCAAATCTTCCATCATTCTAACCTACTCTTGACTCTATTTATAAGAGGAAGGCAAACAGAATAAGAGAGCTTTTCGGAAGTAAGAGGAAGCCCAAATATTTGCTAGGCAATTTCCCCACTTAGAAATCAAGACTTTACATAATCTCATCTTTGTGGATACACGAAGAAAGGAAAAATATGAAACTCCTAAAAATATTAGTTTCTAGACCATAATAATTAGAAAACTCCTCGAGAACATTGTTGATGCATGGCACAGAGAATAAGGACTCGTATGAAAAAAGAAGAAGATTATTTGCAAAAAGAAGATGAGTTACCCTTGAAAAATTCTTAATAGATGGATGCTTTAATAAGACCAATATCAGCCGTGAAATCTAGAGAAACTGATAGGACTTCCATGCAAAGGATAAAAAGCAAGGGCGAAAATGGACATCCTTATCTAAGACCACAATTTCCCTTGAAGAACCCATAATTACTTCCGTTGATGATCACATTAAAGGATGTTGTAATAACACATTCAAAAATTCAAGAGATTCCTAAATCATTGAAGCCCATCTCTTTTAGAACAAAGAAAATGAAGTTCTAATGCACTTTATCAAAGGCCTTCTTTAAGTCAACTTTAATGCAAAATCTCATTAGCCCTGATTTGCAATGAAAATTCCTCACTAATTCATGAGCAAGAAGGATACTTTTATTTATAACTTTGCCCTTAATGAAACCTGATTGGTTCCAACCTATCAGAGAAGGCAAGATTAGAGAAAGCCGAGAAACCATTATCTTTTAAATATATTTATAAATAAAATTATATAAATATATAGACCTAAAACATTCAATGTTGGTTTTTTTAATTCAATATTTTGAATTGGAAAAAAAACCTTAGAGATTTAAGTCATTAAAAATTTGGGAGTTTCACTTTGACCATCCCATCAAAGTGAAACCTCCATGTTGAATAGCAATTCACTTGGAGTATAATACCCAATTTGAATTAGACTTAATGTGATAGGAGTTACCCAATCACATCCTAAGTCTATATAAAGAGTCTTAGACCCTTAGTTAGGGACACACTTAATCTCATGATCTACACATGAAATATGTATTTTATTATCTCTTAAACTTATGTTTCCGTTAGTGTTTGATTAGAATTAGTGCCATTTTAATGTCGTTTTTTATTTTTGTAAGAGAATAAGCGTAAGCTGCAGTTATGGTGAAAAGTGATTCAAATGATAGAATCTTTATTACTTCGAATGCATATATTTGATTGAACTGATTCAAGCTTCATATTAAAGTACAAGAAGTCAGCTTTCTAACACCACTGACTGTTCGCAATTCGGAGTTCTGAGCAAAAAGTTATGATCATTGGAAATATAACACGCGAAATAGACATGACTAAAGAGAAGAACCGTCAAGATGAGATTGGATGGATGAGATCGATACAACGGGTTTTCCTTTAATAAAGAAAAAAAAAAGAAGAAATATGAGCTGAACCGACCGGTTCAGTAAAAGAAAAAAAAAGATAGAAATGACCCTAGCCGAAGCTCGGGCCTTCCAGAACAGAGGCGCTCAAGACTCAGCTCAAGCGCCGGTGAAGGGTGAGGCGGCTTGAGACTCCAGCGGGGTTGAGCTGGGTTCGTGGAATGGCAGCAACGGCGATGGTGGAAGCACGATGGCGACAGTGATGGCCGGCGGAGGGGCGAGGCTTGACGAGCGGGGAGAAAAGAACTGCAGCCGTGTTCAATCGGAAAAAAATTATACAGTCGTGCTAAAATTGGAAACACGAGTTTCGATTCGATTTTAACTTGGAATTGGAATCGACTAAGAGTCGGATTTGGGGTTGGAATCGCATATAAAAACCGAGCTTTTGGCCGAAAAAACGGAGGGAAAAACGAGAGCTTTCGGAGAGAAATAGAGGAGAACTATTGCCAGAAAAAAGTCCGGATTTCGGTGCTGTTTCCGTCGGAAGAGGAAGGAGTGGCCAGAGGGGAGAAGGAGGAAGAAAAGCTGTGATTTTGGGGACCGCTACAGTAACCTTTGAATTTGCTACAGTACCTGCGATTTGGGGAAGATGATGAATAGTACACACTGAACAGTAAACTACTACAGTGTACCCTTGAACAGTGTTTTGTGAATAGTACTTTTAGTGAATAGTGAATGATGACTTTGATAAATCAGCAGCGTTCTCCTCGCCCGATGGCCGGCTAAATTTGCGTCTAAGGCGTAGATGAAACCCGAATAAATTGGTTGTATCGTTTTCATTCTCTCATCTTAGTTTTTACCTTAATTGGTGTATGGGTCTTATTATACAATCATTGTTAATTTATTTGAGAGTTATTCTTTGTGCTCGAGAGAGGCGAGAGTGATTCTTGTTAATTTCAATCCGAGGAATACTTACGTGTCCGAGAGGAACGTAAGTAGACTTGTTATAAAGGAATAAGGTCGCATTGATTTATGCTCGAGAGAGAGAGATCACAATTCCATGTTTTAATTGATTTATGTGTTGCGTCCGAGAGGAAAGCACGATATTTTGAATTGACAAGTATATGTCCGAGAGGAATATGCTAGCCAATTAAGAATTTATACAAAAGAGAGAGAGACACGATAAACTGGTTTATTGTGTGGTGGATTCGATGCCTTGGCACTTCTCCATATTCGTTTAATTAGTTAAAGTTTACTGCTTTCTTAGATTAATTAAAAATTGCAACTTTCTTTCACTTTAATTTGGTAAGATTATTCATCCGTCTTTGAGGTTCGACAACCCTAATACTCATTGTAGGACAATTGCCTTTTCTACTTGCAAGGGCTTAATTTTAAACGATCAAGTTTTTGACGCCGTTGCCGATGACGGAAGCCAATAATTTACCAGATTCTTAACATAAGTAGTTTTAGAGTAGTTAGCTTAATTTATATTTCTTTTCGGTAGCTTAATTTTGTTTTTCTTCTTCTGGAGAATTAAGAGAGGACGCTGATTTTCGCCATCATTGGAAGGGTCATCCCTTCCCATTGTTTGCACTCTCTTAACCCTCTTTTTTAGAATAATTTGGGTGCTTGGGGTTTTCAATTTTTTTTCTCTATGACTGCATGCTCATGCTAGTTGTCGCTATTTGGTTGCTAGTGTTTGCTATCTAGGGTTGATGTTTGTTAGTTGTCGTTATCTAGGATTGTTACAGGTTTTGTTGATTTTTATTTTGCATGCATGGTCGTCCTTCCCTGAACCCCGACCTAGCCTTTAATCCTGATCCTGAGCGACTATCTAGAGCCTTCAAAACTCACCGCAACCCAATCTTTGAAACTCATCCTATGGTAGACAACATGAACCTTAGGGGTGGGAATGGTCTAAACCAGAATCCAGTAGTGCCTCATGCCCGTACCCTGCAAGATTATTACCGGCCTACCACCTACACCTCCCCCTCCTGCATAATCTTACCAAAAAATGTAGCTAATTTTGAAATTAAGCTCAACATCATCCAGATGCTACCCACCTACCATGGCCAATTAAATGAGAACCCCTATAGGCATCTGCAAAACTTCCTCGAGGTTAACACAACCTTTAATCTTACACTGTCTGGTGACCAGGTGTGCCTTAAGTTGTTCCCCTTCACCTTAAAAGATAGGGCCAAGGAATGGCTATACTCCCTTGAGCATAACTCTATTTTTACTTGGAAGGAACTTCAGGTCGAATTCCTCAAGAAATCTTTTCCTATGGGGTGGACCAATAAGAGCCGCCATGAATTCATCACCTTTACCTAGCTACCTAATGAACAATTCCATGAAAGCTGGGAAAGAATGAAAGCCTTACTCCAGTTCTGTCCCCACCATGATGTGCCCAAGTGGCAATTAGTACAGAGATTTCATGAGGGTGTATGCGATCAGCACAAGACCCTAATAGATGCCTCTTATGGAGGCACATTCATGGACAAAACCCCGGATGATGCTTGGGATCTACTAGAGGACCTGAGCGAAAACTCTTTACACAGTGCTACCCTCTATAGATTTGAAGGCCATATGCCTGGTCGGAATGCCTCAAGGGGAGGCATGTACGATGTCAAAGCCACCACCAGTTTAGAACACCAAGTGGCATCCCTTACAGAGAGGTTTGACCGGTTATTCCCTCAGTCTTCACCTTATACCCCGTCCTCTCATGATGCTTGCATAATCTGTGCCAGCCCTATGCACACCATTGTTGACTGCCCCTCAACTTTCGAGTACCTAGTCTTAGTACAGGAGCATGTCAACGTTGCACAGACCTTCCCAAGAGCCACAAACAATCCATACTCCAACACTTACAATCCTGGGTGGCGTGATCACCCTAATTTTTTTTGGAGGCAATCTAATCCTGGACCTACTTTTAATCCAGCCCCAAGACCTGTTCCAAAGCCAACCTCAGCCTTACCAACCTGCCTCAGCTCCCTTTGACCAATCTAATAGGCAACCTTCCATTAAAGACCAGTTGAGCCAAATAATAGCCACCCAATCCACCATGCTTACGGCTTTAACCGAGCTAACAACTGAACAAAAGTCTCTGGCCAGCTTGTTCATTCCCATACACAATCCATTGCCAAGATAGAGACTCAGTTAGAACAGCTGGCCCAATCCATTAATCGGAGAGAAGCAGGAACCTTGCCTAGACAACCCCAACAAAACCCTAGAGGCCAATATGCAGTTTAGCCCTCCCAATACCCTCCTGAGCAAGTTCAAGCCATAACTACCCTGAGGAGTGGGAGGCAAATCGACAATAGGGTTAAGGACTTGTCCCAAGGTACCTTGAGTGAGAACATTGCTCGTGTGCTAGAAAGAGAACCCAATTCAATCAAAGCTATACCTGTTAGTTCTAAAACCCAGCAGGATGACCAACCCGAGGCCCAGAAAGAAAGATCTTATATTCCGTGGGCCCCATACCCACAATGCCTGGACAAACTCTCCCTGTTTAGTAAATCCCACCAAAAGATGGAGGAGATGTTCGAGGTGTTTAAACAGTCAAGGTCAATCTCCCTTTGTTAGATGCAATAAAATAGGTGCCTGCCTATGCCAAATTCCTGAAAGATCTTTGAAACCAAAAGCACAATGCTAAATCGAATGTGACTAAAAAAGTCTTCCTTACTGAGCAAGTGAGTTCCCATCTTCCACCGAAGTATAAGGACCCTTTCATGAGTGATAGGGAACCATATTGTGGAAAAGGCATTGTTAGATTTGGGGGCGAGTGTCAATTTATTGCCTTACTCTTTGTATGAGCAACTGGGGTGGGAGAGTTAAACCGACTACCATAACACTACAACTTGAAGACCGATCCATTAAAGTTCCACGTGGTGTTATTGAGGATGTTCTGGTACAGGTTGATAAATTTTTCTTTCCTGTGGACTTTATTATCCTAGATACACAACCTGTGTAGAACATTAGTAGTTAGATTTCTGTGATTTTGGGACGTCCATTCTTGGTGACGTCCAATGCTATTATAAATTGTCGGGATAGGGTGCGGAAGTTGTCTTTTGGAAATTTAAATGTCAAACTGAATGTTTTTAATGCTCAAAAACAAACATTCTCCGCGAGATGATTCTTATGCAGTTCATATGAATGATACTCTGGTGGATGGTGCACCTCCATGGATTTGTTCTGATGATTTACCTGTGATTTCTTTCAGTAACCCTACTGTGCGCAGTAGGACCACAGATGGACTGAATGTTAGATTGAAAGACCCTGGATAAGTTGGACTAATAGAGTTCGTCTGGCTGAAGATGTTAAACTTAGCACTTGGTGGGAGGCAACCCACGTATTTAGGTGTATTCTCTCATTTTCTTCCTTTCCTTGGCTTGTTATGATTGTATTTTTATATTGTTCACATTGAGGACAATATTCATAATAGGTTTGGGGGAGGGAATATAGATTTCATAAAAATAAATATCAAAAAGTAAAAAACCATAAAAAAATATTTGATTAGTCTTTAGGTTGTTTGTTAGTCTTTTTCATAGGTTTTGATAGTTTATCCCGTGATCATGCATGCTTTAATTCTTAAGTGATTAATTTGCATTGGAAGTGTGAGTAAGTATACTGGAGGATAGAAACACTTAACTGAGAATATCTTTCTGTTATAGTCCTCTTGGAGCAGGTGCTTGAGCTAAAAAAACTCACTCACACACACTAGTTACATAAAGTAATACCATCTAGAGATTTGTTAAATACTAATCCTCAGTGGGATGTCTTTGGTCAGAGTCATTGGATGATATGTGGTTGTCTGTTGAGCTTCAAAGATCATGATAGACCATTTACTTGGCAATGGCAAGGGCTTGGAACTGGAAATAGGTTGAGAGTATAATACAACCTGGACGAATAAAGATTGCTGAAAAAATGAATGAAAAAAAAAAGAGAAAAAAAAAGAAAGAAAAGGGGCTGCTTGACTGTTATAGGATTAACTTAGGCTAATGCTCAGGCCCGAAGCAGTCTATACTTAAAACCTAATGCCCTAAGCCAAGCTGGCTAGGAGTCATTCGTCTGAGTCATTGTTAAACCTAAGCATCTTGAAGTCAGGCATTGCACAGTCCCATTGAAAAAAAAGTCTATGATGTATTATCTTCTCAAGTCTAGAATGTTGGACCCGAATGAGGCGCACAGGCATTTGTGCTATCATGAACCTAAAGATTATGGTGACTATGTAGATTCTGATGTTCTTTGGTTAATGGGTCACATTGGATCTGTGTGAAACAGAGATCTTGAATGTATGACTACAATGTTCTACACTTTTTACTATCTACATTATCATGCTATATTATGTTTGAGCAGAAATTTTCAAGATGAAAGTGTGGAACAAAACCACTTACTTGAGGGCTTCTATATTCCAGTTGATTATGAACCGAGTCCGTGTGGTTGATTTTTTTAAGCATTGTGGTTTGCATTTGAAGGGATAATAGGTTTGATTGTTTTGTAATATTTTATTTTGTTTTGTTTGCACTTAGGTTTAAAATTATAAATACTTGTTTGTGGGTAGCATGGCTGCAAACCCTCACGAGACAACTCGTCCTACTAGGGCCACCTAGAGGTTTAACGGCTTGTTGCATATGCTCAATGCAATCATGTTCCCTACGAAAGTGGTGTTTACTTTTCTGCATTAGTTCCTTTAGTTGTTTGTTTGATTTTGTTTTGTTTTGTTTTGCTAGGGACTAGCAAAATATAGGTTTGAGGATGTGATCTATACATGAAATATGCATTTTATTATCTCTTAAACTTATGTTTCCATTAGTGTTTGATTAGAATTAGTGCTACTTTAATGTCGTTTTTGGTTTTTGTAGGAGAATAAGCGTAAGCTGCAGTTATGGTGAAAAGTGATTCAAATGATTGAATCTTTAATACTTCAGAAGCATATCTCTGATTGGACTGATTTAAGCTTCATTCTAAAGTACAAGAAGTCATCTTTCCAACGCCATTGACTGTTCGCAATTCGGAGTTCTGGGCAAAAAGTTATGATCATTAGAAATATGGCATGCGAAAGAGAAATGACTAAAGAGAAAAACCGTCAAGATGAGATTGGATGGATGAGATCGATACAACGGGTTTTCGTTTAATAATAAAAAAATAAATATGAGCTAACCGACCGGTTCAGTAAAAGAAAAAAAAAGATACATCCGAGCCGAAGCTCGGGCCTTCTAGAACAGAGGCACTCAAGACTCTGCTCGAGCGCCAGTGAAGGGCGAGGCGGCCTGAGACTCCAGCGGGGCTGAGCTGGGTCCATGGACCAGCAGCAACGGCGACGGTGGAAGCACGACGGCGACAGTGATGGCCGGCGGAGGGGTGAGGCTCGATGAGCGGGGAGAAAAGAACGGCAGCAGTGTTCAATAAAAAAAAATAACATACAGTCGTGCTAAAATTGGAAACATGAGTTTTGATTCGATTTCAACTTGGAATGGGAATCAACTAAGAGTCGGATTTGGGGTTGGAATCACATATAAAAACCGAGCTTTTGGCCGGGAAAACAGAGGGAAAAACGAAAGCTTTCGGAGAGAAATAGAGGAGAACTATCGCCGGAAAATGGACCGGATTTCAGTGCTATTTCCGCCGGAAGATGAGAGGGAAGAGGAAGGAGTGGCCCGAGGGGAGGAGGAAGAAAAGCTGTGATTTCGGGGACCGCTACAGCAACCTTCAAATTTGCTACAGTACCTGCGATTTGGGGAAGATGATGAATAGTACAGATTGAACAGCAAAACTGCTATAGTGTACCCGTGAAGAGTGTTTTGTGAATTGTGTTTTCGGTGAATAGTGAATGATGACTCTGACAAATCAGCTGCGTTCTCCTCGTCCGATGGCCGGCTAAATTCGCGTCTAAGGCATAGATGAAACCCAAATAAATTGGTTGTATCATTTTCTTTCTCTCATCTTATTTTTACCTTAATTGGTGTATGGATCTTATTATACAATCATTGTTAATTTATTTGGGAGTTATTCTTTGTGCTCGTGAGAGGCGAGAGTGATTCTTGTTAATTTCAATCCGAGGAATACTTACGTGTCTGAGAGGAACGTAAGTAGACTAAGGTGTTATGAAGGAATAATGTTTCTTTGATTTATGCTCGAGAGAGATAGATCACAATTCCATGTTTTAATTGATTTATGTGTTGCATCCGATAGGAGAGCACGATATTTTGAATTGATAAGTATATGTCCGAGAGGAATATGCTAGCCAATTAGGAATTTATACAAAAGAGAGAGAGAGAGAGAGAGAGAGAGAGAAAGAGAGACACGATAAACTGGTTTATTGTGTGGTGGATTCGATGCCTTGGCACTTCTCTATATTCGTTTAATTAGTTAAAGTTTACTGCTTTCTTTGATTAAATTAAAAATTGCAACTTTCTTTCACTTTAATTTGGTAAGATTATTCATCCGTCTTTGAGGTTCGACAACCCTAATACTCATTGTAGTACAATTGCCTTGTGCACTTGCAAGGGTTTAATTTTAAACGATCATCTCTCTCCCACGCTTGAGTCATTGTGTGCAACAAGAGTCACCAAATTCCAGTTCTAAAGTATTTATTGATGGTGCATCTTAAGCACTCTTGAGTGGTCCGTCATATCTCGGGATTGACTATCCACAAAGTGCCTTTGCACTAGAAGGCCAAAATTTTTGCTTCAAGGAAAGTGCGATCCACACGCATTGGATGTGTAGTTGTTTTCTAAAATATTTTTTTAGCCCTTGTTCTAACAATCTTGAAGCAAAAATAAAGAAAAAAAGGGGAGAGAAAGATCGAATTTTTCCTGATTGGAGCTTCTACCACAACCACTGTCGGAAGCCAAGCTATGACTACTAGCTCCACCGCAGCCAGATCCGCAAGGTGGTCCGACAATCTAGCGTAGCTGAGGATGCCTCAGGTATACCGCATCTCGAGCTCCACCTCCACTGCGAAACTCCAAAGCCCTCCGTTGTTGCGTCCAACCTTGCGATGCTGCTACCTAGAGCCCCTTCCACTGTCGGCGAAGATCCGCTGTCGTGCCACTGAGAAACGAAGAAATAGATCGGGAGGAGGAAGGTGGTCCGACAATCTAGCGTAGCTGAGGATGCCTCAGGTATACCGCATCTCGAGCTCCACCTCCACTGCGAAACTCCAAAGCCCTCCGTTGTTGCGTCCAACCTTGCGATGCTGCTACCTAGAGCCCCTTCCACTGTCGGCGAAGATCCGCTGTCGTGCCACTGAGAAACGAAGAAATAGATCGGGAGGAGGAAGGAAGATGACAACATGCCGGTTCACAAATTTTAATTTTTTAGTGAACCTGGTTCACAAGATCGTTCAAGTCATAAAAATCTCGGTTCAAGTTTTTTGAGGAGGAAGAAGAGAAGTGTCCCATTTCTTTTGGGATATTTTAAAAGAAAGAGGACAACTAAAGTGGGACAAAGGGAATTTTTATTTTTCAACCAAAAAAATTGAGGTATTCTCCATCTAAATTTTCGGTTAATCATGGGAGTTGACAAGACATTAAAGCCTGAGAAATTTAACGGAAAAGATTTCAAACGTTGGCAAACCAAAATGAAATTTTGGTTATGCCAACTTGGAATATTTTATGTAATTCTTAGTGAAAATCAAAAGCATGATTCGGATACTAATAAATCCGATTCCGCTAGTGAAGCAGTTTGGAAACATTAAAGGTTTCAACTAGTGTGGATCAGGAGAAGTTTCAACAGGATGATGAGCTTTGTCATGGGCAAATCCTAAGCATCCTAAGTGACAAATTATATGATTTGTTTTTCACCACTAAGAGTGCCAAAGAACTTTGGGAAACACTTGGAAATTAGTTTGGGAAAAAAAATGAAGGTGAGGAAAAGTATGTCGTGGGCGAATACTTTTAGAAGATGGTAGATTGTAAACCCATTCGAGACCAACTAGTCAAAATTCAAAACTTGATAGCAAAAATCATTGGGAAAGGCATCCTAGTGGATGAAATGCTACAAGTATCCGCCCTAATCGAGAAACTCTCTCTCTCATGGCAAGACTTCTAAATGACCTTGAAGCACAAAAGGGAGGCCATGATAGTAGATGATGTCATTGTGGCCATCCAGATAGAAGAATGGCATAGAAACAAGTTTAAACTTGCCGAGAACCCTTCTTTTGATAGTGCTCAAGTAAATGTAATGGAAGGCAAACTCAACAATTTCATGAGAACCAAAGTTAGAGCCAAGAAGATAGGCAAGCAACCACTCAAGCCAGCCCCTAATATTCAAAAGAATACCAACACCAATAAAGGGTGCTGGGTATGCAGCAAGACTAGACACTTCGCCCATCCAAACAGTGGGATTTCATCTTCTGGACAAGCGAACATAGTTTCAGATGAAAAAGGGCCAATATTGACTAATTCTAAAATTAATTTGGCATGTGTACCTACCAATTGGTGGGTTGACACAGGAGCTACTGCTCACATCAGAATTAATGTCTCTTCATTTTCCTCTTACCAGGAAGTAAAGGGCAGGATTGTCACGATGGGTAACTCCTTTGTGGCCAATGTTCATGGAGTTGGAACGATGGTTATCTGATTCACATCGGGAAGACTCTAAGACTCCAAGACATCTTGCACATGCCAAGTGTCAGGAAGAATCTTGTTAGGGGAGTTCTTTTGATTAGGTAAAGCTATAAGCTTGTGTTTGAGTCAAATAAAGTTGTAATAATGAAACATAGTGTTTCCATAGGAAAAGACTATGTTTCCGATGACATGTTTATACTTAGTATGGAAGGTTGAAATAATTTATCTATCAATGTTATGAAAATCAAATAAAGATTTATTATCTAAGTGTGAAATATGTGTCCAAGCTAAGCAATCAAGAAAACCATATAAATCGAGAGAAAGGACATTTCATTTGATCTAGCAGACCAGACATATCTTATGCTATGGGAAGACTAAGTAGATATACTAAAAGACCTAATGAGACCCACTAGTCCACTATAGAAAGAGTTTTTAAATATCTGAAAGGAACAATATCCTATAATTTACACTATTCAGGATTTCTAGTTGTATTAGAAGGATACTGTAGTGCAAGTTGGATTTCAGATTTAGAAGAATCTAAACCTACAAGTGGATATGTATTCACTTTAGGTGTGTTGTGAATGTCAGGCCCAGGACGTCAGCACGCACACGTCACATGAACGGACACCACGTTGGTCGATTGCTAGGCTTTAATTGAGTAGGATATTAGATTTGCTTTGAGTATCTGTTAATTGAATAATGGATGTAATCCAGGCCCGTTAGTGGCCCAATTTGTGGCGCATCCCCTATGGAACCGTGCCACCTTCTTCCTTTATAAGGAGGTCGCCCTCCTCAGTCTAGGGTATGCAATAAAGAACTACTTTTGTATTTACTCTTTTCTTCTTCTTTTCCTTTTGCCGTCAAACGATACCTTGTGACCCTGGCGGTTCCAATATTGGTATCAGAGCGGTGCCAATCTAAGATCAATCATGCCTCCTCGCAAGCAGCCACTCGTGACTTCTGAGATCCAGGAAGAGCCTGAGGTGGCGAAGGAGATCCCTAGCCCACGAACGAATGTGGAATCCAACCAAGACATCTTGATCTCCATGATCAATGCGATTAGCATTCGTCTGCAGAAATTGAGATGATCCATGCACAAAACTAGACCACCCAAACTGCCACTATAACCCCACCGCCACCGCCACTAGGAGGGTATGGCGGCCTTGTCTAACCAAAGAGGTCCAATGTGCTTGGCAGATCCTCACAAGGCCAAGCCGCAGGGAATTCTCTCTCCCACGGGATCCAACTGGGGTCCTTTAACCCAGAAACTGAGGGGGGCCGTTCTGGCCTTTATGGACGAGGCATTCCAGGTGTTCAAGGAAATGTCTCAATGGCTCCCCATTCACGAAACATCCAGAACGAGTTTGATGCTGATTGGGATGAGCCCTAGGGATATCGAGGAGGCTAGCAAGGTGGTGCAGAGCCCAGGTTGGCCTGGTTACAGTTTCTGCGGTTTAATGGCGAAGAGGATCCCGTTGAGTGGCTATACAAGGAGGACAAATTCTTTGCGTATCAGGGGCAATATTCGGATGCAGAACGCCTCTATCTGATTCTAGGCCTACGAGAAGGAGATGCGCTTCCCTACCTGGGCATCTTTCACCAATGAGTTATGCATCCAATTCGGGCCAAATGAGTTTTAGGACTTTAACGAGATGCTGTCCACTCTAAGGCAAATCACCACACTAAGGGCCTATTACTCAGAGTTTATGAAGATAGCTAATCGATTACCAGATTGGCTGGTAGTGGGCCTTGTCGGCACGTTCAAGCGCAGCTTGAAGCTGGAGATCACTGATGAAATGTGTCACTTCTCCTGCCACACAATGAGGGAGGTGGTGCCCCACGCCCGTATAGAGGAGGTGAAGTTGGCCAGATAACGGAGAGGGGGCTGTGGGAGTCTTCCACTGAGAACTCCTACCGACTCAGTGCTGGGGCCTCTTCTGGCTCTTGTTCCTAACTCCGGTCGGCCTATGACTGCTGGCGCTATCACCCCACCAGTCCGACGGCTAACGGCAGCCTAGATGGAGAAGCGACATGCCAAGGTGCTGTGTTATAAGTGCGATGAAAAGTTTGTCCTCGGACACCGTTGTTCCGTGCGGGGAAGTTTGCTAATAGAAGAGGTTGACGAAGACATCTCGCACCAATTTGAAGAGGTGGCACAAGAGTATAGCGACATGCAACTTGAGATTTCGGTGCACGCCTATTCAAGTGCCTTCACCCCGCGCACCATGCATGTACAAGGGCTCCTTAAGCGTCAGGAGGTCACAGTCTGATTGACAATGGTTCGACCCACAATTTTATTAACGACAAAGTAGCACAACGGCTGGGATGAAAAGTTTGTCCCCGGACACCGTTGTTCCATGCGGGGAAGTTTGCTCATAGAAGAGGTTGACGAAGACATCTCGCACCAATTTGAAGAGGTGGCACAGGAGTATAGCGACGTGCAACCTGAGATTTCGGTGCACGCCTATTCAGGTGCCTTCACCCCGCACACCATGCATGTACAGGGGCTCCTTAAGTGTCAGGAGGTCACAGTCTGATTGATAGTGGTTCGACCCACAATTTTATTAATGACAAAGTAGCACAACGGCTGGGATGCTACGTGTTCGATGCCAAGCCCTTTGATGTACTCATTGGGGACGGCAAACACCTCCAGATCTCAGGAGTGTGTGCTCAGGTCGCCCATGCCATTCAAGGTCACACTTTTATCACATATTTATTCTTATTACCTACGAAAGGTGCGGATGTGGTCTTAGGGGTCCAATGGCTTCAGGACCTCGAGGATGTGGTATGGAACTTTAAGGACTTAATAATGGATTTCGAAGTGCAAGGGCAACAGGTGTGCCTTCAGGGAGCCCTTGCATACATCTCAGGCGGTGGGTTTGTTCTTCAGGTTTGCGCCCCAGGGGTTATTACTGTAGCAGCAGGCCATTGTTGATGTCGAACAGGCAGACATTCCCTATGACTTGCGTCTTTTACTGGCCGACCATGATGACATCTTCTCTAAACCGACAAGCCTTCCACCGGTCAGATCTCATGACCACTCAATCCCGATACTCCCGGATGCTGCACCTGCTAATGTCCGACCGTATCGCTACCCCCATGTTCAAATGGCCGAAATTGAGCACTTGGTGTAGGACATGCTGCAATCAGGTATCATTCAGCCTAGCACAAGTTCCTTCTCTTCTCCAATTTTATTGGTGCGAATAAAGGACGGGACATGGAGATTTTGTGTCGACTATGCACTCTGAATGCTATCATTGTGAAGGACAAATACCCAATTTTGGTTATTGAGGAATTGTTGGATGAATTGGCCGGGGCCACGGTGTTTAGCAAGCTCGACTTGCGCTCGGGGTACCATCAGATCCAGATGAAGCCGTCAGATGTACACAAAATAGCATTTCATACTCATGACGGTCAGTTCGAGTTTCTGGTCATGCCTTTCGGCCTGACAAATTTGCCAGTAACTTTCCAAAGCTTAATGAATGATCTGTTTCGGCCCTTCCTCCGTCAGTTCGTCCTAGTCTTTTTCGATGACATCCTAATATACAACAAATCGTGGGAGTCCCACTTGGAACACTTGAGGTCGGTTTTCTCTACCTTACTGGCAAATTCGTTGTTTGTTAAACGTTCAAAATGTTCTTTTGGAAGCAAACAGGTGGAGTATTTGGGCCATCTTATTTTTCATATTGCTGGAATTCACTCTTCCATTTGTGGTAGAAACGGATGCCTCGGACACGGGTCTGGGGGCGATTCTCTTGCAGAAAGAATGACCGGTGGCCTTCTTCAGTAAGTCCCTCTCCGGTCGCTCCTTGACCCTTTTGGCCCGGACACCCACGCATCAAAACAAAAAAAACAAAAAACAAGTAACACAAAGACAGTGGGTGATTGAAGACCCAAAATGGATCATGTTAGATTTCAAGATTGTACCAGGGACAAAGTGGGTGATTCAAGACCCGCTTGCCACTTTTTTTATTTTTTGGTACTTCGGAAATGCCCCATCCTAAAGCTACCCCGCCTAGTACCACAGATTGAGCAAGGCTCAAGGGAGAGGCCCTACCACCACGCTATTTGGTGGTCTACCTGATCAAAATTGAGCTTTTTGAAAGAGCCGGTGCATCTCACTCAAGATCGCAAATGAGGCTTTTATAATAAAAAAACCAATGTCTAGCAAATTTGAGGAAACAAGTAAATGAATTTCGGAAAATATGTTATTTTCCTTCTAAAAGTTGTGCAAACCAAGCCATTTTCCCCACGGGTTTATGACCTTTTTGTCGAAGTATAAAAGAAACAGAAATAAAAAACAAGATTTTTCGGTCCTTTTCTATGAGTTGGTCAATCGATTCATCATCAACTGAATATTATTTTACAAGAGAAGTTACACAAACTAATAGGTCTGAATTGTCGTGGGTATTTTGTACCTTCTATCTCTTGAATTTGGGACCATAGCAATAAAAGTATGATTCAATTATGTAGACTACCTTTCAGATCTTGAACCACAGCGATTTGCTTGATAGTGTCCCAATATTTCTGAAAAAAAATATCCCAGAGAACCCATCTATCCCTGGGCTTTTCACAGCCCCAAGTTGAAAAACTGCTTCCTTGATTTCATCCTCAAGAAAAGGTCGAATCAATTACTCATCTGTGTCAGATATAACATGGAATACATAGCAAGAGAGAAAGATACTTTTGACACAATAAATTTTTCACACAATTTATAGCAAGAGGAGAAAAGTAGCTGAGGGGGGGCTTGTAGCAATTAAGTTAGACTTTTGCAAAGCCTATGATTCAATGAAGTGGTCTTTTTAAAACAAGTACTCAAATTTGGTTTTAGTAGACAATGGATGCAGTGAGTTATGTTCTGTGTTTCTCCAGTTTCGTATACCATATTACTTATTTAACTTGATCAACTATCGACTTTACTAAAAAGTCTGATGAAGTAGAGAACCCCTAAAAATTTCATTTGTTTCATTCATACCAAATCGAAGAAATATAGGTATTGAAAATATGTTTGAATAAGAGTCCAGAATAATTGTTAGATTTGCATAAGGAAAAGTATTTTAACATATGTAGCATTATTGGTCTCTCTAGTCCCTTTCTGTATAATAAAGACCTGTGATAATGGGACTATCTTTAATTCCTGCTCACTATGACCATAAATTATTGGGCTTTTTACATGTGACCTGGCGCCAACTTTGGGTTTCTCATATTACCCGAAATCACCTCCTTTCTTCCATATGACCCAAAAAGTACCCAAAATACCCTTAGGTTTAGGTATAAGCACCCACTTGCATTTTTCCATATTATCCGGAATCTGAGGAGCGGGTACCCGGAGAAGCGTTAAGTCGGAGAAGAAGGCAGTATGTCCGGCATCTCTGCCCATATCATCGCCGGCGCTAGCACCGTCCAAATCGGGAAAGGTAATCTTCGTGCTTAAAAGCAGAAAAATGAGCAGGAATGACCAGGTATGCAAAAACAAGTGCAACGGAGGCATCGTACATAAAAAAACGGTACGTGAAGTGAAAAATACGACGATTTTTGTAAATGATATTTGGTTCCAGAGAAGAAAGTTAAAAACTTGCCAAGTTTTTAGCTTGTCAGAAATATCGTGTCTTCGAAGACACGACTATAATGCAAGTCGTATCTTCGACGACACGACTATAATGCAATAGTCGATGATTTTCAGTCATTTATGATTATATTATATACGATTTTTTTACTTATTTCGGTATTGTAATTTCAGGTACTGATGGAGAAGATAGCTGTTTGCTTACACTACGATGGAGTGTTTACAAATTCTGATGCGTACGTGGGCGGGAAACGGAAGCTCATGCCTCTAGATACACAAGTAAAGTACCTGGAACTGTTGCAGCAAGTGGAAGAAAGATTACCGCTGAAGTCTGCATCTGGTACATTATCTGTGTCATATCATATTGATTCTGACACCCCATACGTCCTTGAAGACGATAAAGACTTGGAGTCAATATTTATTGGTCATAAGAGCAACCAAGGCACAGATGGCCTACTCCACCTGTACTTGGAGTAGACTTCTACTGGCAATAACATGGAGACTTACATTCTCAACAAGAAAATGAATTCTAGTGCAAATAAGGAGGAGGAGAGGATACTAGAGGCAGAAGTAAGGTTGCCAGTAAGACACCGCCGGAGAGGCCGTCCATCCTGGGCAATAAGACACCTGCATCAGCAGTTGAAGGTGGAAGAGATGAAGATTACTCATTTGAAGCTGCGAGGTGAGACTTCTAAGGTGTGGATACAGGCAAGTCGTGTGCTATTATAGTAGACTATAATAGTACACGACTAAAAATTTTGTCGTGTCTTACACAACATGACTATATGCATAGTCGTGTTGCATAATACACGACTATAAATGAATTCGTGTTACATTAGACACGACTTGACTACGTGCTATCGTGTTCTCAAGTCCATTCATACATCTTTTTTCACGCAGATTGGGAGATGGAGAAAAAGATGAAGATGAAGATGAAGATTCCAGTCCAGATGAAGAAGAATTGTTTGATGAAGATGAATTACTGTGGTCTGCAGATGAGTGGGATGACCCTCTTACAGTACCACATTTTAGCCAGTCAGATCACACGGGAACATCTACTTCTAGAGTTCCCATGGGAGGAGACACATGTAAAGGGAAATCTGTCTCGTCAGAGGACGATGAGTACCTCAATATTGAGGGTCATGGTGGTACATACGGGCTTTGAACAGACTTGACGGAGTCAGCATGACAAGGAGGGAAGAAAGGCATACATGTGACACTTCTGTAAGTTCGAAAGATCATCCATTGGCTTCTCACCTCTGGATTGCGAGGAAGTGTCATGGCCTCCATAAGGATCCAAACTCCATAAAAATCTCAAATATCCAACAATACATTGAGAAGCATTGGGGCATGACAGTCAACTATAAAAGGGCATGGAGGGCAAAAGAGGAATTGATCTAATTGATCGATGGTGACCCTGAAGACGCATATCGCATTTTGCCATATTATGGAAGGGAATTAGAGCGGTCTAACGCAGGTACACATGTGGTGAGAGAAAGATCAACTGATATACTTGAAATTGAAATTGAGTTAGCCGGCTCTCTGGACACTATTGTCTCTGATAGACAGAAGGGCCTTTTGAGAGCGGTCGCCGATGTCTTTCTTGAGGCTCACCATGGGTTTTGCCTAAGGCATATGGCCGCAAATATGCTTTACACTTGGAAGGATAAGTACCTGAAGGAACTTCTATTCCGAGCTACAAAATGCTTCAGGAGACCAGAATTCGATGAAACCATGGAGAAGATGAAGGAACACAATGAGGCGGCTTAGAAATATATTGACAATATTCAGAAAACACATTGGGCTAACGTAGAATATCCGGGTAAAAGTACGACACTCTCACATCAAATGCGTCCGAAAGTGTAAATAATATGCTTCTAAAGGCTAGGTTTTGGCCAATAATTCGGTTGATAGAGGAAACGCGGGCAACCATAAGCGTCCATTTTCAGAGACGCCGAATGGAAGCAGAAGGGCAACCGACTCCGTTAACAAAGTATGCACAGAATCATATCAATCAGATGAGGAATCAGGGTGCAGGAACAGTTCGAGTTCAACCGCTATCATTACGGCAGTTTGAAGTGACATCTTTATACCATGTGGTAAGCATAAATTCGTTTTTTCTAAGACACGACTATACACACAGTCGTGTCGTCGAAGACACGAGTAGTCATATAGTCATGTCGTCGAAGACATGAGTAGTCATGCAGTCGTGTCTTCGACGACACGAGTATCCTTCGAATACACTGATGTTGTTGATGTTTTCGCATCAGGATGTTGTTGACCTTACGAATAGAACCTGCACATGTGGCTTCTTCCAAAGCATGGGATTTCCATGCAAGCACGCCATGGCATGTAGTGATGAGAGGATTTTGGAACCGGTAGAATATTGTGAGAAGTGGTACTACGCAAGTATGTACTGAACCACGTACGAAGAAGTAGTACTTCCTACTGTAGACAGAAGTCAGTGGGGGAATTACGGGGTTGTATTTAAATGCGAACCACCCATGATTGAAGCTTCAAAGATGGGCAGGAGAAAGACAAAGAGAATTGAGTCACGGCCCGAGCCACCTATAAGGACAAGTTCAAAATGTGGGAATTCTCGACAAGTTGGTCACAACTGTAAAAGGTGCACCAACAGCCTGGTTCCGAATGAAAATAGGAAGCACAGGAATTGAAGACTTCCGCAACAAGGCAAACTAACTAGAAACAAGACATCGCATATACACCGCTTCGGCTTACCTAAGTCCCCACCATTCTTCACTTAGGATGTAGTCAAATTCTTGTATAACGTATATTACCTTATACAGAAATGTATGCCTGTAAAGAAAAAGAAAATCAGATATGAAAAAAAATCTTTCAATGCATCATACGTGTATTTCCATTATCATCGAATGTTATAGTACACGACTATCTATACAGTAGTGTATTGTGAAACACGACTATGTACGAAGTCATGTCATCTAGTACGTGACTATATATAAAGTCGTGTTGCCTGAGGGACGTATTCAAAGTCATTCTTGCGAAATTTTGTCTAAGGCAAGCATGTGTAAAAAATGAATTTAAATTAATTGAAAGAGTATTGTATGTACATCAAAGAATTTTTGTACAATAAAAGAATGTGAACAAAATGAATTTGAATTTAGTCTTTATCCGGCATCCGCATAAAACCCCCAACTGTGATGGCATCTTTTTTTACTCTACTTGAATCGTCGTCAAACTCGCTATTAATAACCCCATGAATCATAGCTGCAGCGATGACTGGGCACCAGAATCGTGTAATTCTGGACTGATCAAACTCCGATGGGTTGACATTGGCCAAGTGCACGACGTACATCATGATGAAGATGCCACAGTCTTTTGAATTCTCTTGCCAGGGCGCTTTGGCTATCTAAGTCATCTTCCAGTCGAGAAAACCCAACCCCCCAGCTTGCTTGCCATCACAACGTTCATGAACAATGTGAATTTATCAGCTGCTTTTCTGTGATGTGGGTATAACTAGGATCTGCCAGACAGCGGGTTGTAGAAGCGCCATACACAGTGCGGGAAGTGTATATAGATGGGACAAAAGTGGGAGCCGGTGCGGATTAGGAAAAATGTGTAGAACATGTTCCTGTTCAAGCCATTGAGCATCCTCACGTGCTTTTTTATCAATTTTACATTATTTCCTCCTTCTTTGTGCTCCTGCAAAACCGCAAGAGAGTCAGATAATGATGCTAGGAATGACAACTTATCACTACTTATGCAGGGAACACTTACATTGTCGATTATCTCTTTGAATGCGTAGAATCCAAAAAATGCCCACGGATACTTCATCTGGTCTCTCTCATTGTGCTGCCTCAATAGACTTAAAAACTCATCTATAACCTATAGAAAACAGCAACAGGAGTCAGAACAGTCGAAGTAAGACAATATACCACTTCTAATTAAAAGTTGATTATTGTATATATGACTTTCATGATAGTCGTGTCATCGAGAGACACAACTATGCGTAAAGTCGTGTCTTCGAATACACAACATAACGTAAAGTCGCATATTTAAAAAAGTAAAAGAGGAAAACATATGAGGAGCATAGGTTTACTTACATTGGTGTTTATTTCTTTTGTTAGTAGGAGGGATACGTAGTCGTCATCACATAGCGTAGGGATTGGATAAGCCTTCCTCGGATTGGCGATCCATCTATCTATTGCCACTCTATCCCGCTCTAACAATACCCCCATGTCGAAGCATAACTCCAAACCGGCATAGTTTTTGGGGAGTGCAATTATAGACTTACACTTTTGAGGGGTTCGGAAGACATCGATGTCAACAGGCTGGGATGCGGTTAAGCCTGTGGCCTCTGGCACCTAATCCTCCTTCGCCTCCTTGTCCAGCACATCCTTCTTCGCCTCCTCCGACGACTCCTCCTTCACATAAGCCTTCACCTCCTCCTCCTTGACATCCTCCTCCTTCACATCCTACTTCACCTCCTCTTTGACGGTTTGGATATCCGACTGCTGTAAGGAAGAGATGACTTCATCGATAATAGAGGTCGCTTGTCGATAAGATATAGTTTCTTCGGAGTCGACTTTCGACTGACGGGACCTATTCCTTCTTTTCTGCTCCTCCGCCATTCTCCATATATGGTCATGTTCACTAATCCTCTGCAATTTCCTTGTGGAGACAGTCCTCATTCTCTTCCTTACCACTATACCAGGGGGGAATAGGTCTCGTCCGTACGTCGGACGGGACTTGACTTCTGCACGCTCCATATGTTCGTTGAATTCTGGTTGGAGCTTCTTCAAAAACAACTTGGCGGAGGATCTCTTTGTAGCCGGTTGAATCTTTTCTTCCTCATCCGCGCGTTTGATGGGAGCTAAAATGACATTTTACTTATTCGGTAGCAGCACGATAAAGAATATAGTCGTGTTGCATGAAACACGATAAACTACATAGTCGTGTAGCATGAAACACGAAAAATGTAAAAGTCGTGTACCATGTGGCACGAGAAAATAAATAATCGTCTACAACTTACCTTTACCCCATTTCAATGAATCGAGATGTGACTTCCTTGCCAGCTCCTTTGTCCGCATACCCATCGGAGTTTTGTTCATATGCTCCTTGTCATGGGGCCGCTTCTTTGGCTCCATGTGATGCACCGATGACTTCTTTGGCTCCATGTGGGGCCACTTCTTTGGCTCCTTCGTCGGCTCTTCAGTCTTCTCCTGCTTGGGATGCTCAAATATCTGACCCTCTAACAGCATTGACGCTAAGGCAGCAGATGCCTTCATAGAGTGGAGAACCTCTCGCAGAGGTCCGACACTCCTTCCCATCTCCTCATACGAAGACAGAGCTATCTCAATTAGTGACTGTATGCCCTAAAGCGCACCCTCCAATCGCCCCATTGCAGTTGTAGTGGACTGGGTAGCTGTCCTCGAGGAAGGGGGTGAAGGTTGGTTGGGAGTCCTCTTGATTTCCAGCCTTTGCCATCGCGGAGGAGGGGCCATTGAGGTTGACGAAGCAAGGAGAGATGCCTCTCCGGCCATGGGGCGGATTACATCGAGGACTTCGTCCCATGCTTCGAGATTGTGGAACACTCCCGTCCAATAGTCGGCCATATGGTGCTTCTTCTATGCACCCTTTTTCACCTCTATAATGAGGGCCCCACTTCCTGGCCACTTTTGGCCCGTGTACTGGTAGGGCCCACGACAGGATGGAAGATTGTCGTATGCTCGAAAAACCAAATCTGCATAGTAAACATATGAAAGCATTATTAAAAGGCACGGTTACAGGCAAGACGTGTATTATTATAGTCGACTATAATAGTACACGAATAGAACTGTGGTCGTGTCTTATACAACACGACTATATACCTAGTCGTGTTGCATGATACATGACTATAAATATAGTCGTGTTGCATAATATACAACTATAAATAAAGTGGTATTGTATAAGACACGTTTGCCTTTTGAAGACTATGAAAACATAGAAATGCAACATACCTGAAGGACATATGCGGCGCCGTTTAGGTATCCACCGCCCAGGCATCCTCCTTGAGATCTCGCACCCACTAGTCTGCTGATGTGGGTTATACCAGAAACCAACATGTTATGCATAGCCCCAGCCCAATTATATGAGCTCAATCTTGGGAGGTCGTCAATGTAACGGTACAAACAGGGATGAACCGCTCTAGTGTTGTGTGGAAACAGCACCGTGCAGAAGAGGAGACAGATGATCATCCTCGCCATGTCCTCCTCTTCCATCTTCAATTCGCCCACGCTAAGCTTGTCAATGATTTCCTCGATGTATGGAATATCCGGTCTCCTTGCGGTGAAGTACTTTCTAAAGAATTGACCTTCCGGTCGACGTGTCAAGGAGGGGAGGACCTCAACTATTTCGCCCTTTGAGGGCAATCCGGTGATAAGAGCAACTTCTTGCTCTGTGAAATATAGTGTCCTGCCCTTGATATTGAAGACCTTCGCCGACTCATCCCAGTACCTGACCAAATGGTCCAGGAGGTTTCGAGAAATAACTACGTCCTCACCTTCAAAAATGACAGCGAAACCAGCTTCTTTGATTAGTTGGGCACATCTTTGGTGATGCTGTAGGAGACACTTTTCCATCGCTCCCGATTGACAAAACGTTCGAAGCGCCGATCGCACATTGTATGTTCTCTTTACTGGTCGGTCCATCGGAGCCTTCCTCTTCCTGCCCCTCTGATTTCGCTGTCGAGGTGCCAACACAAAATTCTGATCCTCCTCCTCTTCCGATGGTATTTCCTCCATAGATTCATCTCTTTTTTATCCATCTGCAATGAGAGAGGTAGGGTGGTTAGTAGAAAAGTCGTGTCGGTGAAACACGAAAATATATAAGTCGTGTCGGTGAAACACGAAAATATATAAGTCGTGTCGGTGAAACACGAAAATATAAAAGTCGTGTCATCGCGTACACGACTAAATAGACAGTCGTGTCTTCTACAGACACGACTTTATAGTTCATAGTAAAAATTTAAAATCCAAATGTCGGACCTTATGAAACTAAAATCAATAAGGATTGTTGTAACTTACTGCGGTTTATTCGTGTGTATGTGTGTATTTCCTCGCAGGCATCTTTCACACTCTTCCTCACCGTTAACCGAAGCTCAATCGGTCAATCCGTCAGTTGCATGCATGCGGAGGGAGCCGCAAGCAAAACTCAGAAGGTTGAAGTTCCGAAATACCGACGTATACGCTTCAAATCGCCGCCTTTGTGCACTCTCCGTCAGTCGTGTCGTCGAAATCCAGCAAGGGGCAGCTCCAAATCGAGATGGGGGATGTGAATAGGCTCATTAAAAGCTGCAGGGGTCGCCGGTTGAATCGCCACTCAAACTCGCCAGTCACCGATGGAAATTGCCAGAGAACCCTTGTATTTTTTCGTGTTGTACACAACACGCCTCTTCACACAGTATTAGAACAAAAAAAATAGAAGAATGGCATTTTCGGTACTTCAAGTCTAGATTTCAGGCCATATGAGATTTCACGGGAATAATCAAGTAATATGGGAATATGAAAGTTGGCGCCAGGTAATATGGAAAAAACTTTAAATTATTAGGTACAACTGGCACAACACTCCAAGGCATAAGGAGCTATCAATGACGCACACGCTATAAATGTGTGCTTTAGTAAATTGGTCCCAAAAATATCTCTGCTTTGTCAAAGCATAACATACAAGGTAGGTAGATTCTGTACGTCATTCCTCTCCATTATTAGGCCTGCCTTCCCTTCAAAAGACACTAAATGAATGACTCGATAGGAAGGACGATGGCTGTGGCCTACGTGCTCTAGTGCAAAATCTATTCATCCTCTGTGCACCCACTAGCATGTGCAACACGCTCTTCTAATATTGGAAAAGGTATGGCAGATTACGTGGTCCTTGTTTTTTTTTCCTACTGATCAGTGAGCAAAGACTTGTACTAATCTCAGTTTAGTATGGAGATGTTTCATCATGCATGGAAATTAAACATTGATGGAGAGATTAGGATATTTTGGATAAGTAATTAGGATGCTAAACTTAGCAGGGCACAGTTGCGGATGGTTAATAGATAATGATCTTTGATAATTAAAAAAAAAGAGATAATGACGAAACATACTGTTTTTTTGCATATATTTTATGTACAAGTTTTGTGGTGCTAGCTTTCTTTAAATATAATATTTATACAAAAAAAGTTATTTGGTTTTATACACACGAGTCACGTTGATTGTTATTAGGTTGGGGAGATTAAAACGCAAAAGATATTTTTATTGTTGGTTTGGCAATCAGCGGTAGTGTTTAGTGATAGTTGGCTTTATAAAAACTGCGTAGGATTGACTCAACAAAGGCATTTAAATGATTACCATAGTTTCAAAGAAAAGGAAAGAATTTTACTTCACTATCAGTGATTGTTGTGGTTCATGTGTCATTAATGAAAGGTATAAAAGGGGGATGCTCATTATCACTACAATAAAGGAGAAAGATTCAACAAAAGATGAAGCCCAAAAGATCACAAATGATTAGCATTTCACTTTAGTTATAGGGCAAAGTTTTTTGTTATTAAGTTTTTTATAAGAAATTTCAATTCATGAATGCTCCCTCTGTCCGAAAATATTGTTAACATAAGGTTTTTCAAAATGAATTTTAATTCATTTTGAAAAACCTTATGTTAACAATAATTCTGGACGGAAGGAGTATGAGTTGAAATAGAGGCCCATTAGTATGCGCCTTGCAAGTGTGTCACACTTACATAAGGCTGATTTGAATGCGGGTGATACTTTTCAGCACCCCAAAATTTCTTACTTACACCCATTTACATCGGGTGAGAAAAAAGTCATTTTTCTAAGCATGCTCAGTAACACCCCAATGTTATATTTTGGCAGTACTAGATGACGACCAATAAAAATTTTATTATTTGACAAGTATTCCACCAATAGTCAACCATTTCATTGAGATCAATATGTTGGTATGGATCCACCGTTACATATTTGACAGTAGGGCTCGACTGTCAGGATCCTTGGTAATATTTAACAGTTGAGTTCTACCGACAAGGACGTTAATGAGAATAATGTGGTGTTCCTCAGCAATTCTAAAAAATTTTGGGTTCTATTAAGCATGTGGTGTTACTGATTTTTTTTTTTTTTCTGAAATGGTGTTCTTGAGAAAAATTGGGATGCTAAAAATTCTCACCCTTTGACTGCCCACCACCCACCCATCCCTAGATTAAAATGCATGTCGGATCATCCAATCTCGATGCAATGGTTTTTTTATGCTCCAGCCTCAAGCTCACACTGGCATAGCCAAAGAGAATATCATTACCTTGTTTTTATGAAATAAATATGACATTTGTTCGGACCTTGAGGCGTGCAATATTAGTCCGCTGATTGTTGCCTGTCGGATTGCTACGTTTGCACCTCTCCTGCAAAATCCTTAATCAAAATGTATGACTACTCTCTTGGCAGTGTCCTCTGCTTCGGGTGTGCCGCAGACAGAGAGGACATCCCCATACCATGTGAATAATACAGCATACTCCAAAAGAGACGCTGGCATGGGTGACAACCGGATGCTCCTAGGTGCGCAGACAATTTAATTTTATTCTAGTTGACCTTGCAGCCGGGTTCTAATATGGCTAAGGCGTATCGTCTAATCCCTAAAGCATGCAGCAATGAGTATGCAGATCCAGCCCATTATTTGATTCCAAATCTAGTTGGAACTTCCATTGGTAAAAAAGAAAAAAACTAGCTGGGACTCCATGATATATACTAAGCAACCTTTTAAACTGATCAAATCCACTCAAACTAGAGCACGTATACAATTCAACCTCTTCTTGTCAAAAAAAAAAAACCGTCCTAATTTTTTTTCTCTTCGAAAAACATACTTTGGTTTAAAATCAAATCAGCTGGTCCTTAGAAGCTTCACCCCTTGTGTAGAGCATGGGGATCGACGGTGCACATGCTAGCGTATCGGCATTACGCAACGTCACAATCCTTGCGCATGGAGTGTGATCAATGGCTGATGAAGCTTCGCCAATGGATTTAATCTGTTCCGTTGCTTTACTTGAAGCATCAAAGCAACACTAATTATTTATTGAACACTAGCTTGCCCAACTAGTTCTGCACCCCAAGTTGACAAACTAGCTACTTCTCATATCTCTACTGTCAATTTGACTGCTATTTGTAAATTAAACAAGTGGATTATATGCATGGAAATCCTCAATTATTGATTCTAGAGTCAAATTATTTTCTTAATTCATTTAGTTGAGTCGATTAATCAACAAAATAGACAGTAGTTTTCTTTTTTGTGATAACGACCCGAGTCCTTAGAACTGACCCAAGTAGTTTTTTGACTGATGTTGGTATTCCATTAAATAGGACCACCGAAAGCACCGTATCCGGTTGTGAATCCCCTCACACATCGAAGGCCCACCATCATCCATACTGGGAATCTCAGGTGGGTGTCCAAGGGAGCCGGGATTGGGACTTAGGCTCGGCTTTGTGTCCCAGTCATTGCACCAATATCCCTTTTTCTTTACAGCCCAATACTGCACCAGGTTATAAAAGAAAAATCAATTCAGTGAGATAAGAATCTTTGGTCAACTTCACTGCAATTGCACATCCATGTATAAAGACTTGCTGGAACTTGCACCAAACCAGAGAGAGAGAGAGTGTGTGTGTGTCTTAATGGATCGTGAGATATTCATGGTAGTGGAAGCCGGCGACCTGCGTCGCCTGCAGGAAATAAACAGTCGGAAGACTTGGAACAGCAACCTGCTCCTCCAAGTAACACCCAAGGGAAACACAGCTCTCCATCTTGCTGCAAGATTCAACCATGTGAACATGGTGGAAGAGCTCTGCCGGGCCCATCCCCTCCTCATGTCCCAGACCAACAATTGCGGCGACTCCGCCCTTCACTTGGCGTCGAGGATCGGCAATTCTCATGTGACCCGCATGATTTTGGATTGCGCGTGTAATTGCAGTACTGGATCTTCGCCATCGGGGTTGCTGGAGAGGAGGAACAGATTCGATCGCACCGCCTTCCATGAGGCCGTGAGGAACAACCACCTAGCTGTGGTGGTGGAGCTATTGCATGCTGCAGTGGGGGTGGGGGCAGGAATACAGCTGAATGCCGTCAATTCTGCCGGCGAGACCGCACTGTATATAGCAGCTGAGAATGGAGCTACAAGAATTGTGGATCGCATATTGCGTGAACCTTCTTTAAATTTAGGCTACCTCGGACCAAGCGGCTGGACTCCACTTCACGTTGCAGTAATTAAGGGGCACTTGGGTGAGCACTTACACACTTCTCTTCAATCTAGCTTATCATACCGTGCTCGCATTTTATACTCCCTCCCTCCGGAATTCTTATAACCATAAGGATTTTCAGAATGAACTTAAAATAATTCAGTTTTGGGAAACCTTAAGCTAATAATACTTCCGGAAGGAGGGAGAACATCATTCACTGAAATTAAGGAGTTATAATTCCTCCATCTGTTCCGTCAGTATACCTGACATAGATTTATTGGTACATCATACTCCCTCAGTCTGGAACTAGTATTAACATTTGGCTTTCCAAAATGAATTGATTTAGCCTGACACCTAGTTAGATAACACTTTTTCTTTAAATAACTTATGATCGACAGAAATCAGCAACGTAACACATTATTATTTCAACACAATACATACTAGGGGATTTTATATAAAAAATCATCAAAAAAAAAAAATTTACCAAAATAGCGCACTGTAGCAAATAATTCCCGGAATGGTGTTCTGACAAGCCACGCAGGCGCCAGCGTGGCCGCTGGCGCCTGCGTGGCTTTTTTTTAAAAATTAACCAAAAGGCGTCGGTTCAACCGACGCCTTTTACTGCCTTAGCAAAATCTCTTTATAACAGAAAGGCGTCGGTTCAACCGGCGCCTTTCTTTATAACATAAAGGCGTCGGTTCAACCGACGCCTTTATTTATAACAGGAAGGCGTCGGTTCAACCGGCGCCTTTCTTTATAACAGGAAGGCGTCGGTTCAACCGACGCCTTTCTTTATAACAGAAAGGCGTCGGTTCAACCGACGCCTTTCTTTATAACAGAAAGGCGTCGGTTGAACCGACGCCTTTTATTTCGTATATAACCGTGGCCGCGCGGGCTCGGCCTCCTCCCCACCGAGCCCTAACTACTCGCCGCCGCCGTCGCCCTCGCCGCCGTCGCCATCTCTCTCCCTCGCCGCCGTCGCCCTCTCTCTCCCTCGCGCCGTCGCCCTCTCTCTCCCTCGCCGCCGTCGCCCTCTCTCGCTCTCACCGCCGTCGCCCTCTCTTGCCGTCGCCCTCTCTCGCCGTCGCCCCTCGCCTCTCGCTCTCTCTCGTCGCCGCCGTCGCCTTCTCTCGCCGTCGCCGCCGTCGCCGTCCTTCTCTCGCCGTCGCCGCCGTCGCCTCCGTCGCCTTCTCTCGCCGTCCCGCCGTCGCCCTCTCTCGAACGAGGCCGCCGTCGCCCTCTCTCGCCTTGCCGTCGCCCTCTCTCGCCCCACCGACGCCGCCGTCGCCCTCCTCTCTCGCCCTACCGACGCCGCCGTTCGCCCTCTCTCGCCCCACCGACGCCGTCGCCGCCGTTCTCTCCGCGGACACCTCGGCCAGTCGTGACCACCCGCTCCGTCTCACCGGTAATATACGTTTAATATCCGTTTAAAATACATATTGATGTATTGAATTTAGCTTTTGTATAATTTGAAAATAATTAGCTAGTGTTTGTTAATTGTTTTGTGAGAAAAGATGGCGGGAGAAATGCTTCCCGTTTGTGTTGATGTATGGTGGTAGAATTGATAGAGGTGAATACGAAGGCGGTGAGAGCGTAGGATTATTGATTAATAAGCCAAGTACTTACGATGAACTAGAGATGCAAGTGGTCAATAAATTGGGATGGGATCAAAGATTGTGGAAAATTCGTATGAAGTACAAGATGCCTGTTTTGGGAACAAGGACTACTATAATACCAATTGATGATGATAATTCTATGCATGTCATGCTCTATTTTGCGCCTCGTGTCTTTAGCTTCGAGCTATTTATAGAAAAAGAGGCGCGCATGCCTAGGTTTGCAAATGACGGCGAAGGCACAAGTAGGAGTGCTCGCATAAATAGGTCGAGAGAAAATTCTAGAGGAAGGCGTGTGGAAGATAATGAAGAAGATGATTTGTCTATATCACTAGCGTGCAACGAACCTCAACTTTCGCCGAGTTGGAGGTAAGTTTATTTACAAAATGTAGTTTGATCATTCAACTTACGACTAAGTGAATTGTTTATTTATGATATAAGTTCTGGTTTTGAATAATTTAGGCACACATCTCAAGCTCATGAAGCGATGAATCTTCAAGCTCATGAAGCGATGAATCTTGGCATGGCACGAGGTGGTGAATTGTTTGACACACAAACATCATTTCGTAACCCCTATAACTTACCCTGGTTCAAGTGGTTGGCAAGAGGGAAATATTAATGAGGAAGAGGATGGGGAAAATGATGAGTGGGTGCCTAATTCACCTGAGGTTAATGTTGAAGATGTACGAGGAGAGGATAGTGTGCAAGAGATGGTTCAAAATGAGGGAGATGATTTGGTGGATATCGCAATTGCTACAGATAACTTGGATGATTTTGAGAAGAATTGCCTTACGAGGAGGAGCCCACGTGGGCGCGACTAACTGATGAAGAAATAGATGGGGCAATAAATTTGGGGTTTGCATGAGGAGACATATCATGAGGAAGCAATATATGTGGGGCAAATATTCCACAATAAAGATGAATTTGTACACGCATTGAGGAGTTTTCAATAGCGCATAATGTTCGCTATAAAGTGTTGCGTACAAATCCGACGCAGTACACAGCAAGATGTCAATACCCTGACTGCCCATGGAGAGTACATGCATCAATGAGGAAGGGGAGTAATGATTTTAAAGTGAAGACATATACTGGCGAACACACTTGTAGAAATTCCGAGCTAGACACAGGTCATAGACAATGTACTGCGGCGTTTGTCTGTCGGCATATATTACCCTCTATTAGAGCAGAAGTAGATATCCCACCAGTGCTTATTCAAGAGAGGATTAAGGAGATTTTTCATGTTGATATTTCATATAAAAAAGCATGGGCGGCAAGGAATATGGCCATTAAAGCAATCTATGGTGATTGGGTTGAGTCCTATCGATTGTTGCCAATGTACATTAAAGCAATCTATGGTATTTTATTCACTAGTATTTTGTAGTGAGTAGATAACATACCTGTGTTTTTCTTTCTAGCTTACTCTTGCACGACAGACATTTGATCAGACGGGCGCAGCTTTGGTGGACCGATCATATGAGAGCTTGCTAGCGGCCTGTCAGACGCTACACGATCGATCTGGACATGTTCTTGCGAGTTTGCCATTACTTCGACCAGTTGTTACTGAGATTCCAGGATTGGAGGTTGTTCCAGAACCCGAGATTCTGACATCATCAGCTAACACGAGAAGTTTTACCCCATCACCTGTTGTTCCAGATGCCCCGCTGGAGCAAGTTGAGAGGCCTCTTTCTTCGAAAGTATATACTCGGCGACAGCGTGCACTTCGTGCTCAACGTCAGGCAGCTTCGTCTTCAGATGCTTTACCTGACGTTGAGCCTGAGGATATTCCAGTTCGAGAACGAGGACGGGGTAGGAATAGGTTGAGGAGAATTGAATAAACACTTCTTGTAATTTTATAAATACATTTGTAAATACTTTGATGTCGTGTAATATATTTTGTATATATTTTGCGTCATGTTGTATTAGAGAATACAAAATTTATCTTGTTATTAGGTTGTGATGTTGTATTGTGATGTGTGTGTTTATCAGGTTTGAAAAATTGTAGATTTCGTCCTCAAAGAGAAAGGTGATTTTGAAGGCGTCGGTTGGAAGGCGTCGGTTCAACCGACGCCTTTATGCTTTAGGTTTTTTTTTTTTAACCAAGTGTTTTTAAGGCGTCGGTTGAACCGACGCCTTTAAGGTTAGCATAAAGGCGTCGGTTGATCCGACGCTTTCCTTTATAACATAAAGGCGTCGGTTGAACCGATGCCTTACTTTATAAACTGAAAGGCGTCGGTTGAAACCGACGCCTTTATGCTAACCTTAAAGGCGTCGGTTGAACCGACGCCTTACTTTATAAACTGAAAGGCGTCGGTTCAACCGACGCCTTTATGCTAACCTTAAAGGCGTCGGTTGAACCGACGCCTTTTCGGTTAATTTTTAAAAAAAAAAGCCACGCAGGCGCCAGCGGCCACGCTGGCGCCTGCGTGGCTTGTCAGAACACCATTCCGGGAATTATTTGCTACAGTGCGCTATTTTGGTAAATTTTTTTTTTTGATGATTTTTTATATAAAATCCCCTACATACTATTATTGCCTAGTAATTCTTCTATTAATCAATGTTTGAAACCTCAAGATTCAGACTCGGTTCCAAAATTAGAAAGCATCGACTCCAAGATAACAAATTTAATCCTATTACGTATACAAACCTAAATCCATGCAAACATAACCACTACAACATAACAAGCCTTGTGCAACAAATCATGTTGCTGCAAAAAACACAAAATTTCGTCCCAATAGGGCTTTTGCAAAGAAATAATTTGTTCCAAGGCCGGTGCAAAAGGCTTGTCAGGAAAGGGACTCTTCGAGGAAATGAAAATGGTTGGGAAAATACATAAAAAAAGGTTGCAAAATTATTTATTGCAATGAATCTTCTTTCGCTGCAAATGAATTGTCACAAAAGGTAGGAATTAGCGATCAAATTTGCTTTGTCGCAAAGTATCTTGTTGCAACAGGGATTTTTTGTTGTAACAAGTATTACATTATATTATAAAAAGTACTATAAATATCATAATTGTATTTTATAAAGGAAAAAGTTTAAATGAGATCGCTCTCATATTGCTTATATGAGGCCACTTTGAATTGTAGCCATTGGATCTTGATCTGACGGCTACAAATATCTATAATCATCTCACCCACTCCTTGATGTGACACACTCACCTACTCATTGATTTGATATCCACCTTCCGATCGGAATCTAATGGCAATAAAGATTGGCCTCATGCTCCTTATATGAGAACGATCTCATGTAAACTTATCTCTTTTATAAATATATTACATATGTAAAATTTGAAATTAATGTATTATAAGAGAGGAAGTGATGTTAGCTAATGCAGTGATAAGATTTAGAGCTTCACACGGACACACACTAGAGCATATGCACTAACTTGCACTAGCGTGCACTATCGATCCTCATGATCGACGGCTCCTAGGTGGTGGAGGATATCCTGACATACCCAGGTAGGAGGACAGAAAGTCTCCTATCTCTTGGATGAGGCCAGTATTACGAACACAATCCATTGTCATGGTGATGAAGAGGAATGGTAGGTTCTAGCTATTTCCACATATCACTAATTTCCACCTAAAATTTCACTAAAATGCACGAGAGCGTCAATTTTAGATCCATTATAGGAAAGAGCAATGTCATGTGTACCTAAACGTATGTCTTTGATGGAAACTTCTTTGATGTCAGACGTTCTACAAGTTTTGGTTAACAAAGTGCCGGATATGGTGCACAATGTTGATGCCCGAGGTAGAGTTGCGTTGCATCATGCAGCATCCATAGGCAGCAAGAAGATGGTTATGCTATTGCTGACAGTAGATTCCTCTACTGCTCATATAGCAGATGACTTTGGAAGAACTCCACTGCACATGGCTTCCATGAATGGTCACACTAGCTCAGTCGCGGAACTGATCTTTTGTTGCCCCGAGTCAGCTGAATTGGTGGACAAGATGGGGAAGAACATTCTCCATGTCGCAGTGGAAAGAGGAAAATTGAATGTTGCTGAATACATACTTGAGAATAATGCACTTGAAGATCTTCTGAATGAGCAAGACATAGAAGGAAACTCCCCATTGCATTTAGCCACAAACAGCCGAGCTCTTTCTATAGTCTATCTTCTGTGCACTGATAGCAGGATAGATGCTCGACTCGCAAACAAACAAGGACAAACTGCTCTAGACATTGCGAATTTAGGGAATGACATGAGTGCAAGAGTCGAAAAGGTAATTCGCTATTTAATTTTCTTTCACTCAATGGAATTTATTATCGATTGATTGTAAGAAAACCTGGGCAGCTTCTTTTCTTACTCCCTCCGTCCCAAATTAATGGATTCATTTGAAAAATAGTAATCTTATTACATGGTACATTTTAATAAACAAAATCGTAATGCTCTCTTATGAGGCCAACCACTTAAATTAGCCAAGTAGACGAGCTACGCCACTTAAATTGAGCCAAATCAAACTATTAATATGGGACACATTATTAAAATGGATTTTCAAGCTCCATTTAAAATATGTTTGTCCCATATTAATTGCTTGATTTGGCTCAATTTAAGTGATATAGCTCGATTTGGCTAATTCAAGTGGTTGGGCATTTACAACTCACTCAAATTTATTTGGCTCAATTTAAGTGTTTTAGATGCAACATTTGGAAAAGAGGACAGTCCTGATTCAGATGCTCCACATGGTCAATTCAAGTGGATTATGGACCTCCTCCACCCCCAATTAGTTGGGATTTCCACCATTCAATAAAAATTAACTTTGTCGGATGGAGCATCTAAAATAGGACGGCGGGAGTATTATATACAAGATAAGAAATATCATCAACTCTCTGACCCATGAACATGATCTTGCTTATCAGTTCCGCATCTCAAGGGCTCTGAAATTTGCTGGTGCTCGACCAGGAAAACCTGAGGAAGAGAATGGACAAGGCGTTCCCAAAATCGGCCAACCCGACTCTGCTTTAATTGAATCATATAAAGCCAGGGCAAACACCCTTTCTTTGATGGCCACTCTTATTGCAACTGTGACATTTGCTGCAGTCTTCACCATTCCTGGTGGCTATCTGAGTGATGGCCCTCACCAAGGGATGGCCATGCTATCAAAGAAGGTTGCACTGGAAGTGTTTATAGTTGCTGACACAGTGGCCCTTTCCAGCTCGATTATTGTTGCATTTGTTCTAATATGGGCTGCAACAGGAGACCACTATTTTCTGGTAAGGACCCTTAGGCTATGCATGGAGCTCATGTGGCTAGCCCTTATATCCATGTCAATTGCATTTGTTACTGCTGTGTATGCAGTTATCTCCAAGAGCCACTGGGCCATGGCCATGGTTCTTGTGCTGGGCTCTAGCATTCCCTTCTTGGTCTGGTTATCAGTCTTCTTATATCTACTGCCATTGCCTCTTAGTTGGAGGAGGTTGAAGAATATAAGACTACTGAAGTTATATGTTCTTGATTTCTCTTCCTTGGTAGCTTTTGATGATCTTGACATGAAATCCTCAATTTGGAGCAGGATAGCTAAATTATTGTTCTGGAGGAATGGTATGATCCATTCTTAATTACCAACATGTTTGTTGCTAAGTACCCTTGCGCTATTGATGGGGCGGGTAAAAACTATATTAGTTGTTGTGTACTTTCTTACTTTATTTTTCCCATGTTAATTATCAGGAAAGGAAGAGTTGAAATGAGACTGGTCTCATGTGGCTTGCATGATCCTGAGTAACCTATCGGGTGAGTAACCTATAGGGCGAGTGATGATTGACACTGACCTGCCCACTGAATTGACACCCGCCGTTGGATAAAAATTTGACTACTCGAGATGACTTGGCTCATGCAAGCTGTATGAGACCAATCTCATGTAAACCAGACTCTTATCTAAAATGGATATCCAAAATATACCAAAATTAGTGCATACAAGAGTGCATAACTTGCTTGCAGGAGATAAAGTAGTTGTAGGATACTAAGTTTGTAGGAGAGAAGGCTTTAAACTAGTTTATGTAGGTAAAGTTTTAAATATGAATGGGGTGGGTATAGTAGTTGATAAGGACTAGAGGCAAAGTCTTGTAGGTATCAAGAGATATAGTTATAGAATTATATTAATGAAGCTAGTGTTAGAGGATTTCATAATTAATGTCTATTTCTTCCCTCCCTCCTCCCTCAACTTACGCCACTCCTTACGTGCCTTCCTCTCGCTCCACCTTCCGAAGACCCCCTTCCCCCACTTAATCGTCCGAAAAATTACGACCTTCCTCCCCACCCTTGTCTCCAACCACGAAAAAATAAATAAAAACAAACAAGCATACAAACTCTGCCCCGCCCCGCCCGATTGTTCCTCTCAAGAAAAAAATGCGTTGATCCTTCGATTTGTATGCATCGAATTCATTTAGAGGATGATGCTAAACCTTCAAGAGAGAATCAGTGGATATTGAATCCCAACATGAGGGATGTAGTCAAGAAAGTGATTGTGAAACTGCTCGATGCGGGTATCATATACCCAATCTCTGATAGCGAGTGGGTCAGCCCTGTACAAGTTGTGCCTAAAAAGTCTGGCATCACAGTGAAGCAAAATTATGATGGAGAGTTAGTCCCAACCCATGAAACCACTGGGTGGAGAGTGTGTATTGATTATAGAAAATTGAACAAAAAAACTAGAAAAGACCACTTTCCATTACCCTTTATTCAGGAAATCTTAGAGAAACTAGAAGATTAACAATTTTATTATTTTCTTGATGGTTACTCTGGATATAACCAAGTCCCAGTGTTTTCGGCAGATCAAGAGAAGACTACTTTTACTTGTCCCTTCGGTACTTTTGCTTACCGACGAATGCCTTTTGGGCTATGTAATCCACCTGCCACCTTTCAACGATGCATGCTAGCCATCTTCTCTGATATGGTAGACGAATTTCTAGAAGTGTTCATGGATGATTTCTCTGTATTTGGTCCATCATTTGATGAATGTCTCCAAAATCTGTCGTTAGTGTCAAGCGTTGTGAAGAGAAAAATCTTGTCTTGAGCTGGGAAAAAAGCCATTTCATGGTGCAAGAGGGAATTGTTTTGGGACATGTAGTCTCAAGAAGGGGAATTGAAGTCGATAAAGCCAAGGTCAATCTCATCACTCATCTACCACCACCATCTTCGGTGAAGCATGTTAGATCGTTCCTTGGTCACGCAGGCTTTTATAGGCGGTTCATTAAAGACTTTAGTAAGATTGCTCGCCCCTTAAGCAATCTACTAGCCCAAGATGTGCCTTTTGTGTTTGATGATGCATGTAGGCAAGCTTTTGACACTCTTCGTACCTTATTGTCTATTGCACCTATCATTCAGCACCCTGACTACTCTCTTCCCTTTGAAATCATGTGTGATGCTTCAGACTATGCCATTGGTGCTGTCCTAGGTCAGAGAGTGAATAAGGTTCCCCATGTCATATATTATGCTAGTAAGACCCTTTCTGATGCTCAATTGAATTACACCACTACGGAGAAGGAACTTCTAGCGGTAGTTTATGCTTTGGATAAATTTAGATCCTACCTTTTAGGTTCTAAGATCATCATTTTCTCTGACCATGCTGCATTAAAACATCTCTTGTCCAAGAAAGATACCAAGCCTCGATTGATTAGATGGATTTTACTTTTACAAGAATTTAATTATGAAATCCGAGATAAGAAAGGTGTTGAGAATGTAGTAGCCGATCATCTCTCTAGAATCCTTATTGAAACATCTAAAGATCAAGAGCCACTACATGATTCTTTTCCTCATGAACAATTATTTTCCATTTCCCAAATTAAAATACCTTGGTTTGCCAACATTGTGAACTACCTTGCCATAGGTCAGATTCCATCCCATTGGACCAAACATGTGTTGTGACGCCAGCCCAGGACGTCACAACCCATACGTCAGCAGCAGTGGCAACTGGGTTATCTATTAGGAGTAGATTTGCTTTGTTAAATAAGAGTCTTGATTGTAATTAGGCCCAATTGGGCAACTGACGTGTAATGGGCTGGAAGCACGTAGTTAGTGGCCAATTAGTGGCCCATCAGATGGCGTTGGCCCTAGCCTGAGCGCCATCTTCTCTTTTAAATGGAGGTCGTCCTCCCCTAATGGAAGGCATGCATTGAAAGTTATTCTCCTTTCTTCGTTCTTCTTCCCAATTCCCTTCTCTCTCGAGCCATTGTGACCCAGCGGTCACAACATTGGTATCAGAGCCGTTGCGATTTGCAATGCCTCCTCGTAAGCAACCAGCAATGCCCTCCGACGTCCCACCGGAGATGGAGGCGACGAGAGAGACGGCAACCCCACAGGTGGATACTGATTCAACACAAACCAACATGCTGTCTATCATGACAGCCATTCGTGAAGAACTCCGTGAACTGCGTTTGGAGCGGACTCAACTGCAGTCTCCACAACAAGCAACGATGGAATCTTCCCCATAGCCAATGATGAACGTGGGAAGCTCCAGTCACGCAGGAGGCCATCCGGCGCTGGGCGGCTCCTTGCTCGGCCCTGGCGCTGGCCAACCACCCATTCATGGCATACAATTGGGTTCCTTAAACCCAAACGTAGAGGGTGGCTCCCTGGGCGCTCCCAACCCAGGCACACAAGGTGTTCGACGAAATGTTCCAATGACCACACCTCAACGAAACGTGCAAGCGGAGTTCGAAGAGGAGTTGGAGGATCCTTGGAGGTCTCGCGGAAGCCTGAGGGGCGGCGCTGAGCCACGTCTGGCCAGGCTACAGTTTCCGCGATACAATGGCGAAGATGACCCAGTGGAATGGTTGTATAAAGCGGACAAGTTTTTTGCCTATCAGGGGACCTACTCGGATGCCGAACGTCTCCGAGTGGCAGCCTTTCACTTGGACGGGGATGCATCCATCTGGTTCCAGGCATACGAAAAAGAAATCAGATTTCCTACATGGGCGTCCTTCTCTGACGAACTATGCGTGCAGTTCGGGCCTAATGAGTTTCAGGACTTCAATGAGATGCTGTCTACACTAAGACAGACAACTTCGGTGAGGGCTTACTACTCCGAATTTATGAAAATTGCAAACAGGCTACCGGAGTGGCCGACAACGGCTCTTGTTGGCACCTTCAAGCGAGGTTTGAAGCCAGAAATTGCGGATGAAATGCACCATTTTCCCTGCCATACGATGAGGGATGTGGTGCGGCATGCCCATATTGAAGAAGAGAAGCTTGCCCGTCAGCGAAGGGGGGCCAGGAGCACCTTCAACTAGCGGCCTTATACTTCCGCCCCCCCTGCAACGGCGCCAGCACCTGGGTCAGCTCCTACCACTCGTCCCAACGTGCCAGGGGCAACACTGCTTCCTATCCGTCGACTGACGCCAGCCCAGGTGGCTGAGAGACGCGCTAAGGGTCTGTGCTTCAACTGCGACGAGAAATTCGTCCAAGGCCACCGTTGTTCAGTTCGAGGCAGTCTACTCATTGAGGAGGCAGAGGAGGAAGAATCTTACCAGTCTGACGAGGTGACTCCCCCATATGATCCTGTGCAGCCCGAAATTTCGGTGCATGCCTCCACTGGCTCCTTCACACCACGGACCATGAAGGTTCAAGGCCTATTGAAACGCCAACAGGTTGCCATCTTGATCGATAGTGGGTCGACTCACAACTTCATCAACGACCGCGTGGCTCAGCGCCTGGGGTGTTATGTGACAGATGCTCAACCCTTTGACGTGTTGATTGGAGATGGCAAGCATCTGCGTAGTACCGGGGTGTGTGCTCAGGCCTCTTTGACCATTCAGGGACACACGTTTACGACCGATCTGTTTCTCTTGCCTACCAAAGGAGCGGATGTGGTTTTGGGGGTACAATGGTTACAGGAGTTGGGCGATGTCACATGGAATTTTCGCGACCTCATCATGGACTTCGAGGTCCAAGGAGAGAGAGTGCGCATCCAGGGATTTCGGCCAGGCACATTACATTCAGCACAGGCCGTGGGATCTTTATCGCGGTATACACCACAGGGGGTCTTTCTACAGCAACGTGCCATTATGGACGTGAACCAGGGGGATTTGCCTCCGGATTTGTGTCTCCTCCTAGACGAGCATACAGCCATCTTTGCTGAACCAACTGGCCTTCCCCCACAGCGGCTCCATGATCACCACATTCCACTTCTCCCGGGGGCCCAGCCCACTAATATACGGCCATATAGGTACCCGCACATACAGAAGGCTGAAATTGAGAGACTGGTGGGCGACATGCTACGCACAGGTATTATTCAACCAAGTCACAGCTCTTTTTCCTCACCTGTGCTACTTGTTCGTAAGAAGGATGGCACGTGGCGTTTCTGTGTGGACTATCGCGCCCTCAATGCCATAACGATCAAAGATAAGTATCCCATCCCTGTCATCGAAGAACTACTGGATGAATTAGCAGGTGCTACAGTTTTTAGCAAACTAGACTTGCGTTCCGGGTACTAGCAAATCCGGATGCGAGCATCGGACACGGCCAAAACTGCATTTCGGACTCATGATGGCCATTTTGAGTTTTTGGTCATGCCATTTGGACTCACAAATGCACCTGCTACATTCCAGAGCCTCATGAACGATTTATTTCGACCTTTCCTCCGTCGGTTCGTCTTGGTCTTCTTTGATGATATACTCATTTACAGTGCTTCGTGGGCAGACCATTTGGATCACCTCAGGTCGGTTTTCACTATCCTACATGATAATTCCCTATTTCTCAAACGGTCGAAATGTTCCTTTGGCAGTTCACAGGTTGAATACTTGGGCCATATTATCTCAAGCGATGGAGTGGCCACCGACCCTTCCAAGGTCACGGCTATGTTATCGTGGCCACCACCTACCAGCGTCAAGGCCTTACGTGGCTTTTTGGGTTTGACGGGATATTACCGCCGCTTCATCAGCCACTACGGTATCATCGCCAGCCCTCTCACCGCCCTGTTAAAAAAGGGGGCTTTTATATGGACCGAGGCAGCACGGGCTTCATTTGATCAACTGAAGCAGGCCATGGCTAGTGCCCCCGTATTGAGACTACCTGACTTTAGCCTTCCATTTATAGTTGAGACCGACGCATCAGACACAGGCCTTGGGGCCGTTCTTCTGCAGCAGAACAAACCGATTGCCTTCTACAGCAAATCCTTGTCTGAACGTACACTTGCTCTATCGGTCTATGAACGGGAGATGTTAGCCATTATCCATGCCATCACCAAATGGCGACCCTATCTATTGGACCGCAAATTCATTATCCGTACTGATCATCAGCCATTGAAGTACTTCTTGGAACAACGGGTAGCTACTCCAGCACAGCAAAGGTGGGTCAGTAAATTGCTGGGTTATGACTATGAAATTGTGTACAAGAAAGGTTCCGACAACACGGTCGCGGATGCCCTGTCTCGGAGGCCCATGGAGAGCACTTGCATGACGCTATCTGGACCCGCCTGCCCCTTCCTTCCGGAACTGCGTCAAGCCTATTTAACAGATCCGACAGCTAAGGACTTAGTCCATCGAGTACAGGCCGACCCCCTTTCTCTGCCATTGTATAGTTGGAGAAATGATCTGCTGTTTTATAAGGATCGTTTATGGGTGCCAGACGCCATAGACTTGCGTTCCAGGATTATCTCCCACTTCCACAACACCCCCCTCGCCGGTCATGAAGGTCAATTTCGTACTTATAAGAGGGTGAGCCAGAGTTTTTTATGGCCTGGCATTCGGCGCACAGTGCATTCTTATGTGGCATCCTGTGATATTTGCAAGCGTGCTAAGGCTGCTGCTACATCCCCTGCGGGCTTGTTACAGCCCCTTCCCATTCCGGCGCAAGTTTGGGATGATGTTTCTATGGATTTCATCGAAGCCTTACCTGCCGTTCAAGGCAAATCAGTTATCTTAGTGGTGGTTGACAGACTATCCAAATATGCTCAATTTTGTGCTCTCAGCCATCCCTTTACGGCGCGAACAGTGGCCGACACATATGTCAAAGAGATTGCCAAACTGCATGGTATGCCCCGTACTATTGTGTCTGATCGAGATCGTGTTTTCATTTCGCAATTTTGGAAGGAATTCTTCGCCCTCCAAGGCACGGAGTTACACATGAGCACAGCCTATCATCCTCAGACGGATGGCCAAACGGAGGTTGTTAACAGATGCTTGGAGCAGTACCTCCGCTGCTTTGTAGGGGACCAGCCACGGCGTTGGCTTCAGCTTCTTCCATGGGCCGAGTGGTCATACAACACTGCTTTTCATACTCGTGCTGGCTTTACCCCATTTGAGGTGGTTTATGGCCGGCCCCCTCCGACGGTTCTTTCCTATGTGCCGCAGCGCTCGGCTATCGCTGAGATTGATTACATGCTCCAGACACGGGACGAAGTACTGAGACAGCTTAAGCTTAACATCCACTCAGCCCAGAATCGTATGAAGCAAATATATGATCGTACTCACAGTGATCGCACCTATCAGGTGGGTGATATGGTCTATGTGTCCCTCATGCCCCACCGTCAGAAGTCCTTATTTTGGACCGGTTCCAACAAGCTAGCTCCGCGCTACCACGGGCCTTATAAGGTACTTGATCGCATTGGCCCAGTTGCATATCGATTGGCGTTACCCCCTGATTCCTTGGTGCATCCTGTTTTCCATGTATCCCGATTACGGCGTTTTGTTGGGGACCCTACTCAGATCGGTCCTATAGCTCCTCTTCCGGCTGTGGAACCAACGGATTCACACGAGCGATGTCCAGCTTCTATTATTGACAAACGGCGTGTCCGTCGATCTGGACATCTCATTACCGAGGTCTTGGTGGCTTGGAAAGGGCAGCCGTTGGATGAAGCCACCTGGGTTGTGGAGGATGAGTTTCTGGATCGTTATCCAGCATGGGCGCCTTGAGGACAAGGCGGCAGCGGAGCGTGGTGGAATGTTGTGACGCCAGCCCAGGACGTCACAACCCATACGTCAGCAGCAGTGGCAACTGGGTTATCTATTAGGAGTAGATTTGCTTTGTTAAATAAGAGTCTTGATTGTAATTAGGCCCAATTGGGCAACTGACGTGTAATGGGCTGGAAGCACGTAGTTAGTGGCCAATTAGTGGCCCATCAGATGGCACTGGCCCTAGCCTGAGCGCCATCTTCTCTTTTAAATGGAGGTCGTCCTCCCCTAATGGAAGGCATGCATTGAAAGTTATTCTCCTTTCTTCGTTCTTCTTCCTAATTCCCTTCTCTCTCGAGCCATTGTGACCCAGCGGTCACAACAACATGACAAAGATCTATTCTTTTCTAAGGTTAAATTTTACTTTTGGGATGATCCGTACCTATTTAAAATATGTTCGGACCAGGTGATTCGACGGTGTGTGCATGAAAATGAGATTCCTAGCATTTTACATTCTTGTCATTCTCAAGCATGCGGGGGACATTTTGGGGGAAAGAAAATTGCTGCCAAGATTTTGCAGAGTGGATTTTATTGGCCAACCTTATTTAAGGATGCTCATGAGTTCTGCAAATCTTGTGATAGATGTCAAAGGTTAGGATCTATCTCTCAACGAGATATGATGCCTCTCCAACCCATTCTGGTCGTAGAATTGTTTGATGTTTTTGGAATTGACTTCATGGGACCCTTTCCACAATCCTTTGGGCACATTTACATTCTGATTGCTGTAGACTATGTTTCTAAATATATTGAAGCACTTACAACTAAGACAAATGATCATAAGGTTGTGGTAAAATTTCTGAAAGATAACATATTTTGTCAGTTTGGGACCCCACGAGCTATTATTAGTGATGGAGGCACTCACTTTTGTAACAGATCTTTTGAAGCTTTGCTAAAAAAGTACTCTGTTACACATAAGGTTGCTACTCCGTATCATCCCCAAACAAGTGGTCAAGTTGAGTTGTCTAATCGGGAGATTAAAAAAATTCTTGAGAAAACTGTTAGACCCGATAGGAAAGATTGGTCCTTGTACTTAAATGATGCTTTGTGGGCTTACAGGACTGCGTACAAAACTCCCATTGGTATGTCGCCTTATCGACTCGTTTTTAGGAAAGCTTGTCACTTACCAGTGGAATTAGAACACTGTGCATAGTGGGCAATCAAGGCTTTGAATTTTGATATGCATAAAGCAGGATCAGAACGTAAATTGCAACTTAATGAATTGGAAGAAATGTGACTCGATGCTTATGAGAGTGCAAAACTTTATAAAGAACGGATTAAACTAATTCACGATAAATCCATTCTTCGGAAGTCCTTTCATCCTGCTCAAAAAGTTTTGCTTTATAATTCAAGATTGCATCTTTTTCCTGGCAAACTGCACTCTAAATGGTCTGGTCCTTTTACTGTGACTAAGGTGTTTCCTCATGGTGCCGTTGACATTCACAACCCTAAAACCGGTAATACATTCACGGTGAATGGCCAGAGATTAAAACCGTATTTAGAGGGAGTTGCAGATTCTGATGGAACCACTGATTATCTTAACGATCCTATCTACTCTGAGTGAATTGAAGGACTATGTCTGGCTGAAGACATAAAAACTTAGAGCTCTTGGGAGGCAACCCAAATTTTATTTTCTTGTTTGTTTTCTATTTTGTTTTTATTTTTATTGTAGGTTATTTCTTACCTATGTGGGGATGCTACAGTCGAGGTTTTGGGGTGTATTTAATTTTTCCATATTTATATTATCTCCTCATTCATCGATTATATATTTCATGCTTTACATTTACCATGAGGCTCGCCATTCAGGTGACGTCTTTCCTCAGTTCTTTTCTTTTACCAGTCATTGTAGTATTATTTTGGTAAACATTGAGGGCAATGTTTATTTTAGGATTGGGGGTGTAGAAAAGAAGTGTTCTTTTGCATCATTATCATCTGTTTTCGTTTATGAAAGAAAAAAAATTAAAAAAAAAGTTTTTAGGTTGTTTGTTAGTATTTTTTCCTAGGTTTTGTTAGTTTATCCCGTGATAATGTATGCTACAATTCTTAAGAGATTAATTTACATTGGAAGTGTGAGTAAGCATACTGGAGGATAGAGAACTTAACTGAGCAGTATCTTTCTATTACAGTCCTCTTGGATCAGGTGCTTGAACTAATAAAACTCACTCCACACACTAGTTACATAAAGTAATACCCTCTAGAGATTTGTTGAATACTAATCTTCAGTGGGATATCTTTAGTCGGAGTCATTGGATGATGTGTGGTGTCTTTTGAGCTTAAAAGATCATGATAGACCATTTACTTGGCTATAGCAAGGGCTGGAACCGGAAATAGGTTGATAGTATAATACAACCTGGACAGAATAAAGATGTGCTGAAAATATGAATGCTGAAAATGAAAATGCAAAAAAAAAAAAATAAATAAATAAAAAAATAAAAAGAAAGAAAAGGGCTGCTTGACTTTATAGGATTAACTTAGGCTGATGCTCAGGCCCGAAGCGGTCTCTTAAAACCTAATGCCCTAAGCCAATTGGCTGGGAGTCATTGGCCTGAGTCATTGCTAAACCTAAGCATCTTGAAGTCAGGCCTTACACAGTCTCGTAAAGAAAAAAAAGTCTGCGGTGTATTATCCTCTCAAATCTAGAATGTTGGACCCGAATGAGGCGCGCAGGCATTTGTGCTATCATGAACCAAAAGATTGGGATGACTATGTAGATTCTGATGTTCTTTGGTTAATGGGTAACACTGGATATGTGTAAAACAGAAATTTAGAATGTATTGCTACAATGTTCTACACTTTTACTATCTATATTATCAGATATATCATATTGAGCAAAAATTTCCAAGATGAAAGTGTGGAATAAACCACTTACTTGAGGGCTTCTATATTCCTGTTGATTATGAACCAAGTACATGTGGTTGATTTTCTTAAGCATTGTGGTTTGCATTTGTCGGGATAATAGGTTTGTTTTTTTTGCCGTGTTTTAATTTGTTTTTGCAATTAGGTTGATTTCATAAATACATGTTTGTGGGTAGCATGGCTGCAAACTCTCACGAGACAACACTCGTCCTACTAGGGACACTTAGAGGTTTAATGGCTTGTTGCATACGCTCAATGCAATCGTGTTCCCTACGAAAGTGGCATTTACTTTTCTAATTTAGTTTACTTTAGTTGTTTTTATTTTTCCTTGCTTGATTTTGTTTTGCTCGAGGACTAACAAAATGTAGGTTTGGGGGTATTTGATATCTATAAAATATACACATTTTTATATGCCTTTCTACCTATATGTTAATCATAAGTTTAGTTAAAATAATGATAATTAATGGTTATTCATGATTAGGTGAGTAATTAGGAGTCTAATAAAGAAATATGTTTAATTGATTAATTTAGATGCGTTAATTGGATTTAATGGATTTATATTTTATAATGTGTCTAAATTATATTTAATTTTATTTACGCAGGTTTTTAAAGTCCCAATTACAGATCGCCAAAGTGAAACACGTCAAACGAGTCCAGATGAGATCCGATGAACGAGAGCAATACGACAGGTTTTAAAGAAGAAAAAGAAAAAAAAGAAATTGAACCTGAACCGACCGGTTCAGTTCTGGTTCAGTTTAGAAAAAAAGAAAAGACAGCCTGAGCCGAAGTTCGGGCGTCTGTTGCAGAAAAAGGGCGCTCGAGCTCTGCTCGAGCGCCGGCAAGGAGCTGGATGACATCGGCGATGGGTCACGGCGGAAGATTCGGTGGCAGCGGAAAGGTTGACGAGGAGGAGAAATAGGCAGCCATTGGCGGGAGAAATAGAGCCCTGTTCGAGCGAGAGAAGACGCTGGCGACGGGGAAGATGAAGGGCAGAGCACGGCAGTGGCTTGAGATTACACTGAATGGCGATTGACGGAGGCCATCGGTGATGGGTTCGAATTTGAAGACGGCAGTGGGTGTCTCAACCGGAAATGAAAAAAAAATAGTCCTGCTCGAATTGGAAACAGGGATCTCGATTCGATTTGGAAGCGGCGCAGATGCGTGTTCGACTGGGACTTGGCTGGATTGATCAAGGAGGACTCTTTGATTTCGAACTACCTATAAAAATAGAAATTAATCGCAGGAAAACAAAGAACTACAGAGAGCTTTTAGAGCGGAAAAAAAACAGAGCTTTGACGAGCGGACTTTCGCCGAAAAAAGCCAGGCTTTCCGGTGTGGTTTCGGTTGGAGCAAGAGGCCGGAGCAAGAGGAGGAGGAAGGGAGAAGAAAAGGCTGGATTTTGAACTGCTACAGTGCCATTTTTCAACTGCTACAGTAGCCGACTTGTTGGAAGGGACGATGAACAGTAATCAGCACTGTGAACAGTGTTTTGGAACAGTATTTTTGGTGAACAGTGCTGTGAATAGTATTTTTATGACTCCGACGAATCAGGCTATTTCTCTCTTATTCCATGTCTAGCTAATTTTCTTTATCAAGGCTAGATGAAGTCCTAAATTTGTATCTAGATAATGATTCTTCATGCGTAATGCGATTTTATTGTTATTCCTCTTAAGTGCTTTGACCGAGACTTAATGAATGATCAATGGAATTTGATCTTGATATTCATGTATCTAGATAATAACAGGATTATGATTAATTCTATGCCCGACCAAGGATAGAGTTAATTGTATTAATTTATAGTGGATGAACCTTTCGCGTCTGGACAAGAATGTATAGTTCATTCATTGGTAATTTGTCTGTCCGGCCCAGAACATAAATTACTGTATCATATCAATTTGTGAAAATAATAATTGAGAGTAGTAATTGCATGTTTAGTGGTGGATTCGATGCTTTAATATTCTCATTCATCTGATTTCTTATTAAAGTTTGCTTCTTTAGTTAATTAAATTCATAAAAATTCAATCTTTTCATTAGAATTAGGTTAATCGACCAAGTCCTTTAGGTTCGATCTCGTTTCCACTAGACTATACTGAGTCTCATGCGATTGCGAGTAAAAATAGTTAAAAATTCAATCAATCAGGCTTCATCTACGCCTTGGAAAAGTGTTTAGCCTCACATCGGAAGAGAAATCACCATCATGTTCTTTATCTTCTTCTCTCCTTTGCTCTAGCCTCCAATAAAGCTCAAAAGTCTATTCTCTAGTTTCTCCAAGATAGCCCAAAACGTTCTCTCATAAGGTCTATTTATAAGAGTGAAGAGAAACCATGAAGTCCCCTTCCAAATCCAAGTCGGAATAGGTCTTATTTTGGTTTTCCGCACACGGCGATCGATCGCTCCGTATTGCTGATCGTTCGTCTACCGATCGATCGCAATTCCTTCGTTCTTTTCCTCCGATCGATCGCTTTTTCGATCGACGCCGTATGATACCGATCAATCGTAGTTACTGTTTTGCGCGATTGAAAAATTTTAGTAGATACGATCGATAATTTTTAGGTCCGATCGATCGTTTCCTTCAATACACTGCTTTTGCGGCTCTGGCGATCGATCGCGTTGATATCCGATCGATCATGGTTACTATTCATAAATTTCAAATGTATATAACTTTTTGATCCAAACTCCGAATTGTGTGTGGTTGGTGGCGTTAGAAAGCTGACTTCTTGAAATTTAACATGAAGCTTGAATCAGTCCAATCTGACATTTGTACACAAAGTTATGATAATTTAACTATTTGAGTTACTTTTCTCCTCATTTCTGTGTATTACTCTTGTTTCCTACAAAAACCAAAAACTATATTAAAGTAGTAGTTATTCTAATCAAACACTAGCATAATCATAAGTTTAGGAGATAATAAAATGCATATTTCATGTATATATAGATAAGCATGCATGTCGTGCAAGTAAAGATGTATTTCTTTCAACTCTAGAAAAGGGGCTTTCAAGTCATTAATTCAGGTGGTAACCCTTCTGACAAGATGGCTCATTCATTGCATGATGGTCTTTGGAAATTCAGTGATGATGGCACTTATAGATCAAAAGATCTTATTGAGGTTCTTGATGAGAACAAATTGGTTCTAAATAATGAACTGGACTCCTACGGTTGGCTCTCACCCAAAGGTAAATTTTCTTACAAATTGGCCTGGAATGCAATTCGTAGTCATGGTCCTAAATTCCTTTGGATGGATCTGGTGTGGCATAGGTATAGAGTAAACAGATATGCATTCTTCTTTTGGCTAGCAATCCATGATGGGTTGTTGACCCAAGAGAACCTCTGTAAACGTGGCTTCCAGCTTGCAAACATGTGCTACCTTTGTGGAAGCAATGCCGAATGCAGGGACCATCTATTTTTTCAATGCTCTTACTCTAAAACTGTTTGGAAAATAGTCTTGCAAAAGAGCAACATATTCCGGACTGCTCTGGACTTTCATGGTGAGATGGCATGGATCTTGGATTTTATTGGGAAAAATAAACATGCTGGGATTCTAGTGAAGACATTAGCGGCTGTCTATATAACTTTCATATGGGGTGAAAGAAACAAACGCATCTTCGATGATTGCTATCTGCAAGGTAACCTCCTAGCCCATGCTATTATTTGTCAAACTCGCCAAGTCCTGGCAGCTTTTGACGCTCATGAGAGGATCAGGGGCACTTGTCCTTTCCTTCGTGATTTTTGGACAGATTGACTCTCTGTTTTTCTTAGCTACTGGAGTAGCCCGGTAGCAGCGGGTGTTGGTTCTGGAATTTTCTGGGCCCTATCTATGCCTCTTTTGTGTGGACCGCTTGGTTCAGAAGATATTTGAGGGCAATCTCTTATCTGGCCCCTTCGGAAGCAATTACTCTTCAAGCTCTCCAAGTCATTCGTGCATTTAGCATTGATATATACATTCTCGAGGAGAGCTCTTGTCTGGGTGGCTTTCTTATTCCTTAATATTGGGGCTGATCTTTCATTGCAGGAGCTTTGATCTGTCATCTGGTTGCTCTGGAGGTCTTATCCAGCTATTGTCAGGTTTTCTTTGCCCAAGGGGAAATTTGTTAGGGATTCTAGTGGCTTAGTGTAGCACCATGCGTGGTGATTATGGCAGCCATTGCTACTGGTTAATGTGACTTTTATGGTCAAATGTCCTCCACATCTTTTTCTTGCTAAAGCAATTCACCATCATGGGCACCTAGTCATGGTTGCATCCGGTCTCCAATGCATATTCTTTAGGAAGTGGTATTGTTTGGCTGATTTCTGGTTCATTCGAGTTATTTTCCATTCTGTTAGTCTCAGTTCCTTCTTAGGACTAGTTATCAAGTTTATCCTTGCTTTTTCTTTTGTTCTAGGCTTGTTTTGTATTGCTAAGCAACTTTGTATTGCCTCTGTTTTTGGTTGTTTTAAATTTTCAATTATCAAAAAAAAAAAAAATTATTTTAGATTGCATACAAATTTTACATTTTTCATGCACACCATCACCACAACTAGGAATCAAATTCAACTTCTCCATATCATTCATTCTTTTAATGTTAACATAACCTAGTCTATCATGCCATAGAGATAAATAATCCACAATATAAATTGAAATTATTTTATTAACATTAAGCTGAAAGATGCCACCATATAAATATCATTTCCTAACAAACACTCCGCCTTTGGAGAACACAAACTTGTCTGCCTCAAATACAAATTTAAAACCATCCTCGTAACACAAGATTCTTCAGAATTTCAACATGGTACACATTTATAAGAGTTAAAATTTTTATGTATGTGAATTCAAGATATACAATTCCCATTCCTTTCACCGGAGCTGTGGTATTATTTTCCATGTAGAGAAGGTGTAAATTCCACGGGCTTATAAGTGACAAACATATTATTGTCTTTGCACACATGACATCTTGCACCGGAATCAATCCACCAAAAATTATCCTCCTCAATTGTATTAACCTCGGAGATTACCAACATCATCTTTTCCTTTTCCTTTAAAAGTTGATGAACCTTATTTCTTAAGGAAGTAACGACATTTAGCCTTTTCATGGCATGGTTTCTGACAATAGAAATATGCACCATTCTTCTTCTTGCTTGGACCGGAATTACCATTGTTATTGTCGTTGTTGGTGGGAAACTTCCTCTTAAAACCAGAGGTATTTATCTTCTTTCCTTTTTTTAAATTCAACACACTAGAGTCATTTTCATGCTCTTCCTTGTCCTCGCGGACTCATGTTCCTTTCTCTATATATTTATCATACATTTGGAAGAGAGAGTATGGCTGTACACTTGAAGATACCGGGCCTATATTTTGTGTTATCAAAATATGTATTATTATTATTATTAATTCTGATATTTTGATATAATTGAGAAAATCTAGTGTAGTACCCTAGATGCATGATTTCCTTATTTTGGAGATTAAGGACCTACTGCATTTATGTGCCATCTCTTATGAAATATATTTTTTGGAAATCCTGGATGTTACAATTTTCCAAGCTCAAAATAGTAAAAGCCTACGCTTTCCGAGCAGGAAAGTGCTGGGAGGGAAAGGCAAGTTATTGGTTCCTGCTTCCTAGCCCAAGCAGAGAAGACATTTTTGGAGTGAAAAATAATGAGGAAATACTATTATTTAATTTTAGTATACATATTTTGCTAATTGTGACCTGAGCAAATACTATGGGTGCGTTTGGTTTCTAATTATGTGAAAAAAATTAGGCTGATTGGGGATGAATCTTTTGATTGATGTTTGGTTTCTGATTATGGTGATATGAGCTGCTGATGGCAAAAGGTGAAAAAAATCACCAATCAGGTGTCAATTCATTTGGTTTCTCATTTGTCAAAAATTCTCTCCTGGCGGTGATTCGAGAAAAAAATCACCCAATCACCCGAAAAAAACCAAAAATCACTGATTCTCATTCAAACGAGAATCAGCTGATTTCTGAAAATTATTAGGCCGACAGAAGGGTTTTTCTGCTGCCCTTGCCTCGAGTAGCTCTCTCCTCTCCTTTCGGGGTGGCTGGGCTTTCGTTTTGCCCAGACTGAAGGTCACTCAGCCTTTCTCACCTCTCGAGCAGCTCTCTCCCTCTCCTCTCCTCTCCTCTCGCGGTGGCTAGCCTTTCGTTTTACCATCTTCTCCTTTGTGCATCAGACTGCCGTCGCTCAACCTTTCTCGCCTCTTTGCTGCCTCGAGCAGCTCTCTCCCTCTCCTCTCCTCTCACGGTGGCTGGCCTCGATTTGCCATCTTCGGGAGCTTCTGAGCGTCATCGTTGTGCATCGAATCAACATATTTCGGCATAAAGGAGACATCTTTTTGGCCTTCGGACAACATAGGTACGTTTTGATTCATCTTTCCTTTTTGTTTTTTCTCGATTGCTCTTTGACTATTGACTTGGACTAGGTTTAGGGCTCTGTTTTGGGTTGTTCTTTCTTTAGCGCATGCCCTTGTTTGTGAAATTTTTCGTCTTTGATGTTTGGAATTGGGATGTGCTTGGATTGCCTCTTTGAAGCTTTGGGATCTAGGGAGGACGAAATTATGAAAATTTGATAGCTTTTTCTTGCGTTCAAGGTACTTGATTTAAAATAGATTGGTGCTGCTACTCAATGATATTATCATCTGATATAGTTGTTAAAGTTTGCAGGCTTTATTTTGTTGATGGATATTCTATATATTATCGGTACCATTTCTTTGTGAAAAAATGGCGTTTATTTCTTGTTTGGTTGGCTTTGTGCGTTTGGATGCTGAAATGAAGGTTTGCCCAATTTTTTGCCCTTTATGTTGTTAATTTAAGTTGCGTTTTTGTTGTTTTGGTTAGGGATCTGATGTTCATTTCTGCATACTAGTATTACTGGTTTTCTTCATAAAATACTTGTTCGTTTTTTATTTTATTTTTTTAAACGAAATGTATGAGCAGGAAGGATGTTGTTGTGAAGCAGTTCTAAATGATGTATCTGTGTGTTCTGTTTCGTCGCGTTCGAAATTCGTTTTAATTTGTGTGTTTATCATTTCTATTTCTGTTTAGTTTTCGCATAAAAAATTAAGGTTTTTCTTTTGGTGGACATGTCAATGATATAATTTCCTAGAAAGTAGAAACTAGGTCGACTATTATTAATTCGTAACTCATCTGATTTAATTGTTATGCGATTTACTCCTTCTGTCCGCAGTTAGTATTAACATTTGGTTTTTGAAAATGAACTGATTTTAGTTCTTTTTGAAAAACAAATTGTGGACAGAGGGAGTATATGCCATTCAACTCACCACCTATTAGATGATTAGTTTTTATATATGTCAACATTATGACCAGTAGCTATATCAACTTATTCATTGATTATTGGAAGTTTTACATTAAAGAGAAACTTCTGCCTTTCACCTAGTCTATTGGTTATGTCCTGTATCATAGTGTTACAAATTATTATAAGTTGTTTGCTAAGGTATCATACGGAGCGCCTTATCCTAGCTATTTAGAGTTGGCAACATATATGACTTTTTTAGGTGGTGAAAAAATGATGGCACAAAATCCATGCTTTGGACTTTACCTTTTTCTCGTGTATGTAGGTGACTTGTAAAATGATGTTCTCTTACATCTCATTTACATGCAATTTTTAGGCTGGTAGTTTTGCACCTAATTATTTCCCATTTAGGCAATGTGTCATGCCATGTGTTGCTTCCTTCTGTATATTAACAATTTTTTTATGCTTGGATGTTGCGGCCAAATGTATGTAGGGGTGTGGTCTATGGTGTTTAAATATTATGATTTGTTTTGTAACTGCTGTCTAGGGTATAGGTATCTGTTATGTATTAATACTGATTATTGTTTATGCCTTCATTCTCATATGCCCCTTTGTTGAGATGGCAAGCCCAGCCAAGAAAGGGAAGTATGTGAAATAGGTAGAGTGTTGGGGCAAGGAGGAGCACTATGCATGGATCATAGCATACTCTAATGCTCTGATTGCTGAACATAGAAAGAGCAAGGGACTTAAACCCACAGGCTATGCACTTGTCAGTGAGGAATTGAGTAAGAGGGGCATACACGTGAATGCTGATGCAATTAAGACTCATTACGACAAGGCTAGGTACCTCTACAATGCTTGGAAGTGGATGTCTAATCACACTGGATGTGGGTTTAACCCATCTACTGGTACCTACACATCAGGAAATCCAAATTTTTGGAAGTAATTTAAAGAGGTGAATGTTGTTGTTCCCAATTCCACCGCTCTTTTGAATGTACCTTTCACATAATTTTATGCAGAATTATGTCTCATTTCACTATTGTTGTTGCAGAAGCACCCTAAGGCAATGCGCCTAAAGACTTGGGGATACACTGATGACCTAGTGCAACTACTAAAAATTATATTCAATGGCAACCATGCTACATGGGACCATGCTTATGATGGACGTCCTAAGCAGAAGGGTGCTGCCAATGTGGCTGAAGCATCTTTGCATCCACCGGAAGTGGATTGCACAGAAGAGGAAATATCGAGGATGCAACCTCATGATTTTGATCAGTACTTGGGAGAGGAGATTGGAGAGAGCCAATATGGACCCTTCACCAGTCTCCTTGATAAGGATAATCAAGCAACCCCCTTCCCCATGCACTCCCCAACTATTCCTACGTTTGTCAACCCATCCCAGCTTATATTCATGTCTAGTTTCTTGGTTTAGATTAGGTTATGAAGTAATTTAAATCAAAAGTTGTACATTAGAGCATATATTCATTGTTGATGCATATGTTTTGAAACCAGCCACGACTTGCTTAGTCATTTGCTCAAATTGTAATATTACTTCTGACTCCTGTTTGCTCATGCTTCTTCCTTTATTCTCACTGTTGTGTTGGTCTTCCTTTTATGTGCTTTCATTTTTGTAGGTACCACCATCTGATGACCACGAATCCCCCAGTCAAATGGCCCCTTGTGCTCACACTGCTCCAGTGAACCCTTCACCTGTGGACAAGCCGACTAGGTCAAAGAGGAAGGCTGCTGACTCATCAGATGTCTCCACCGCCTTCCATTCCATGTGTGACGCCATGTGTGCCCTGAATGCCATAGCATTGAAACAAGTGAACATCCTCGCTGATCCGGCAGCACGAGAAATGGCGATTGCTACGAAGGAGAGTGAAGAATACCGGAGATCACAAGATCTTATGCGCCGAATGCCAGGGTTTGATGTGACTAATCCGATGTACACAGAAGGCTTGTCACTGATGCTTGATGAACATAAAAGGCGTATATGGCTGACAATGGAGCACGATGTTGTATATGCAGAAGCGTGGCTGCAGGGACAGTGGAAGGCGATGAATCCACCAGCATAGGTGTAACGGTTTATGGTAATGTGAGAAACTAAAGAACACTATTATTTATTTCAGACATTCAGACTGTGTGTTATGATTAGGATACTATTTCAGACATTTCTTTATTTCAGACATTTCACCTTTGTTGGGATACTATTGCCTGTAAGGATCGTGACATATTTAATGCATGTGAATGTGGAGAATATTGACTGTTAGGCTCGTGACATATTACTTCATGTGAATGTGGAGAATATTTAATGCATGTGAATGTGGAGAATATTGACTGTTAGGCTCGTGACATATTACTTCATGTGAATAAGGTGAATATTTAATGCATGTGAATGTGGAGAATATTGATTGTTAGGCTCGTGACATATTACTTCATGTGAATAAGGTGAATATTTAATGCATGTGAATGTGGAGAATATTGACTGTAAGGCTCGTGACATATGTGGCATGTAACTTGTGTGTTTTGTCTATATATAGAATGAGAGCATTTATTCATTCTATATGATTCATATCCCTCCTCTCTCGCTCTGTAAAAGACTTTTCTCCTATGCAGGTAATCTAAGAACATTTACATATATGGTGATGTAATGTTAAGATTTGTAGATGAATTTTGGTGTTTACCTTTGTTGTTGGTTGAATTGCTAGACAATTGATTGAATTGGTAGACCCTTAGATGAGATTGAATGCGTTCAACCCCCTTCTAGATTATGCTTGATTTCTGTAATGTTATTGAATCATGTTATTGAAATGTCACATACTTGCAGTGACCATAATTTTATGCTATCTGATCAGACTTGTCAATACTTGCCCGTTAAGATTAGTGAACTACACAAATTACTTCATTTTGTATTAGTATCCCAATGTATTAGAAAGTGTAGGTGGCTAAGCACCGTCTGTTTGTCAACTTTATAAAACAATTGCATTACCGCTGAGTGCTGATCATGATATGCCTGTCATGACTCCTTATATATACTTCGACATGAGGAGGTGTGATGATCTGCACAATGTGCAATATTATTTGTTCTGCTAAATCGTGGTGAAGCTACACCATAAGAACAATGATTAGCCCTATCCATCTATAACAGGTTGCAATGTTTGCTAATATTCCTTCCATCGGTAACAGGTTGCATGCATATCTAATACTCCTATCTGTTAGGCCCGAACTTTACAATTAAATTCATAGAAGAAACTATTTATCTTGTAATGTAAATTCATGTAAACCTGTGTCCATGTGCCGGTAAGTACTAGTAGGCGATAATGCTTCTGATGAAGAAAATACAGCCTTGTTATAAGTAGGATGGCCGAGACCTGCAGAGTCGGGTGTGTACCTGACTTTTTCCATGTCATTTTTTCTCTCATCTCATATGTTATTATGTGGAAAATAATAATCCCAAAACAATTTTGCATGCATTTGCATTTGGTATCCTTTTTGAGCTTTATAGTAGACAATGTTGATGGTCACACTCACGAACCTTGTAATGAATATTTTCCACAGCATTCTTGACTACGTGTGCTGGCCAGAATGGACCCTTGGGTAAGCCGTCGTTCTTATACTATACAACATCTCCCCATCTGCCTAGAGCATATAAAGCTCAAGTTTGAAACTACTCATGTCCATGCAGAATTTAGTAGATGACGAAGACAAGGCCGATGATGCTATAGTAACGGGACTTACATTTTATTGGGAGCAACACTTGAATCACCCTCCACCTGAAAATGTGGTCCACCCACATCGGACGAGGGGAGAAGAATTGGTTGGGGACATGTTATACAACGTAACGAACGATAGAATGTGTAGGGATTGGGTGGAATGAACAAAACACCATTCATAGAATTATGCAAGCAAGCCAGATTAGCTGGACTTAAAGACAGCCGAGGAGTCTCGGTTGAACAACAACTGATGATATTTTATGAGCTGTTGGGGCATGGTACTTCAGTGAGAAAACTTGGGCACAAATTTTCTCACTCAGAGGAGACCATTCATAGGCATATTTATAACGTTTATGGGGCATTAGAACCATGGTTTAAGTCAAAAGTAAATAATATTGTGCCACTCGATGTAGTGCCAAATTATATTAGGAATAATACCATGCATTGGCCATGGTTTAAGGACTGTGTGGGTGCGATTGATGGCACGCATGTCATGGCGAAGGTGGCGGCCGAAGTGAACAATGCCTATAGAGGGAAAGAAAAAACCACAACACAAAATATCCTTTGTGTGTGTGATTTTAGCATGTGTTTCACATATGTCTTGACAGGTTGGGAGGGGTCTGCGCATGATCAACGGGTTTTGGATTCGGTCTTGCAAGATCCCACATCTGGTTTTCTAAGACCACCAGGTGGCAAGTATTATGTCGTTGACGCAGGATATGCGCAGAAGGTTGGCTTCTTGGGACCTTACAAGGGATCTAGGCATATGTATCTTATAGCACAATTTCAACAACGACGTGCGAGTGGCCGAAATGAGACGTACAACTACAGGCACGCTTCATTACGGAATATAGTTGAACGGACATTTGGTGCATTGAAAAAACGTTGGCACATCTTGGAGAATACGCCCCCTTATCCAATAGAGATGCAAGGAAAACTTGTGTATGCTTGCACATCATTGCACAATTTTGTCCGTGAGCAACACCATGGCAGCTCTGACCCTGACATGAGAGAATGGCTCCTTCCAGAATTCGAAGGAGATGCACCCTACATAGACAATAGGGGCAGCGCTAATCCAGATGCTGCGTCCACTAGTGGTGGAGGGGTAGTTCATATGCAATTAATGGATGATCGGGTCATGTTGAGGATGCGTGATGTAATCCGTGATGCAATTGCTAACTCGCTTCATATACCACCTTGAGCCACATCCAGAAAGGCGACCACAACAACAACAATAAGATTTTAATTGTGTAATCACATGGCAATACTTCATCTTTTGTTATAGGATTCAAGGTTCTCATGAGCATGATGATGTAAATGTGCATGACAAATAAAGATGTTGTTTTACTTGAAGTGTACTATGAATCCGAAATAGTTATTGCAGTCACCTGCATTACTACACATTTGCACATCAAGTTTATAATCAACAGACATGTACATTCCTCAAGTCACATACATTTAACAATAATTACAATACAACATAAGAGCATTAATGCAACGAAGAGGCAAGTGCATGGGTTGTCTCTAATGAATTCCTCCATGAAAGTAGTGCGTGGTGGTGTTAGCTTTTCCCGCTGAAAGCGCACGAGGGTGCGAACTCTTCTATCGAACTTTTGGGGTGCCGGTGGGTCGATCCACACAAAGTATCCACAACCATGCTCCCCCTAAAAAGAGCACTTATAGTTGAGATTGCATAGATTGATGCATAATACACATAATGCTAAGGAATACAATAGTATTTTATTTACGTACATATTGATCCTGACATTTCATGAACCTCCGCCCTGGATTGTCACCCGTGTGGGAAACGTATATAGTGAAGTGGTTGTCTCTACAACGAGGGCAAACTTGCCATGTACGATTAAATGGACGAGGAGAAACATCCATTTTTGAGCTGCATTAACCAAACACAATATGAATAAAGCATTTGTATAACGACACTAAAGAAAGGAGACATAACATAATGGCTTGGCTTGACAAGGTATATGGTAAACCAAACACCAAGGAAGTAAAAGCAATAGTATCCATCTGTAATTAATGACTAAAGACTCTAAGGCCACAAACCTTTCCAACCATTGAAAACAAGTGGAAATTTACTCATCTGATGCCACCAACTCTTTTTTGTTCACCATGTCCTTTCATGCCACCAAAACTAACATTTCGAATGATGTAAATATCAACTTAAAAATGAAGATAACTAATGGACTATGGGCTAAATGGTTCTGGCGTAAGATCCAGGTTGCTAACCCCAAATAGTTGGAAAAACCCAAACTTTTGAGGTGAGCTTTCTGTTATATCTTAGTTGAGAAATTAAAGTAGAACTCTACTTCTCTAGAAGTGACAAACAATTTTTCACATAACAACAATGGTTCGGTAAAGATCAGCTTATACTTAGCAGGATGGTACTATCATACTTGTTGGAGGCCTTGAGACTCAAAATCAATAAGTTGTTGAAAGAACCACTGAAAGAAGGCCAAGATGAAGCTTCCCTTGAAGGTATGGCTAAAAAAAGTCTCTTGCTGGTTCACCAGAAGATTCCAACTGGGCAAGATTGGAGCAAATAAACCATTTCTTACACAATTCCAGAAACAAGAAAGAGGGGCAAAGATGAATATACCTAACTAGTTTGGCACCACCAGGTAGGAGGATGTTGATTAGGAGAACAATTGCTTTTCCACTCGGATAACTCCGCATGTACCTAATGATCATATAGTTTTTCAATGTTAGCAAAGAAACAATATAGCAACAAGCATATTCATAAGTAATTATGCAGTTCTTTGTCATAATGGCCCAGCTACATACTAAGAAAAATACAGTTCATTAAGATTAAGATAAAAATGAAGATAAAAATTTCATCCACGGGTATAATAATCCCTCTGTGATACATTCACAGATCATTATTGTCTTTTGAAATGAACTCAAATGGGACAAAAGGAGTGGTTTAAAAAGAAGTTCTTGGGGCCATTTTAGATCATCCTATCCCCACTACACACACACACACACACTGAGACAGAGGGCATACACAAAATGGCGACTGTTGTAGCTCCGCCACTGGAAAGGATTTTCATGATAGATATGTTAGAAGAGAGCCCAACTTAAATCTGATGTTATGAAAAGGATTTGTTATGATAGATGTCTCAAACAACTAAAATGCATGACAAATAAAACCATGTTCAGCTCCAACAAAAAGAATGTGCGTAAAAAATGGATTTCGAACGGAAAGCAAAAGAATTTCCTACATAAAACCTATACCTTCACACGGCATATACAGAGAGGTCAAATCGCAACACAAATAAGCAAAAAACTGAGATTTCTGCTACACAACAGATATATATATTCCAAGATTTTCTCACTCATGGGAAGCCTGAAAAAAGTAATATTTTCCACTTCAGACAAAGGAATGTGAGATTACAACCTGCTAAAGAGGAGAACTTGTTTGAGATAGTGTCTCAAACACAAAACACAGAAAACCTGCTATGTGTTTCCTGCACCATCTCCTCCCGATGCCACAACACATACACAAAACCACTGGAAACTCAAAACATACAATAGAACAAACCAAGAAACATTTCAATGCGAATAAGAAAGAAATATAAATCTCAAAAAACCTTTTCTTTTTCATGTAAAGATTGGATTTTTACATTTGTCACAGACTAAAGGCTGACAAGAAATACCTGCGGATGATTCACAGAGAAGATTCACGGTCGAGCGTCTGTCGGAGAAGATTCACGAAGGTGGTCGAGCGGTTGTCAGAGAAAATTCACGGAGGTGGTCTCGAGCGGCTGTCTTCGCGGCTACCGGCGGATGATTGGGTTGGATGGATGTCGGAGAAGCTTCACGGTGGTCTCTAGCGGCTACCGGAGGTCAGAGGTGATCGTCTGTCTGAGCGCCAGCAACCCAACAAATAAAGGGACGGGTTGTTTGAGGGACGGGTTTTATGAGGGGTATTTCTGACCCAAATTGACAAAAACACAAAATTTTCACCTACTCATACCTTATTTTTTTCATGTTTCCAAACACAAGTCATACCTGATTTTTTTTCATGTTTCCAAACACAAGTTACCAATCAAGAATCAGGTTGATGCTGAAAGACTGAAACTATGATTAATTTCAAGTTCCCAAACGGTTTTTCTACAATCAGAAAAATTACCTACAAATCACCTTGATTATTTTCTACCTGATTTTTGTTTTTCACTTTTTCACTATCAGTTTCCAAACGCACCCTATGCCAATGGAGACAAACCATGTCCATAATCGCGGACAAAAAAAATTTAACAGTGTTCGTTTTAGGCGTAGACGGACGCGCACGCTCACGCTGACTGACAGCGGACAAACAAACGGATGCCATGAACGGCCACGACTGTAGTAAACGCATCTCCAAGGGCCACGGAAGACGTGTGAAACTCTTTCGAAAAGCAAAGAGAGAAAAACGTGGTGAAATTCTAATCGTGTGCAGCAAGGATCCTACTAATTCCTTTCCCTTTGAAACTATATAAGTGGAGGGAGCGAAGCGACTCCTAATAAAAGTAAAAGTGAAGGGGAACGAGTGGAGTGGTCGGAGGGGAAGGTCGAAAAATGTACAAGACGCAGTTGCAGGAGCTGTGCCAGAAGAAGCAGTGGTGCCTCCCCAAATACACCGCAGCCAAGGTTGGCCCCGACCACGACCCCCGCTTCAGCGCCGCCGTCTTCGTCAATGGCGTCTCCTTCAACGCCACCGATACCTTCCGCTCTTCCAAGGAGGCGCAAAACCAAGCTGCCCGCATCGCCTTTTTCCACTACTCTGGCCACCATCCCTCCTCTCCCACCTCATTTCCTTTTTTGTATCGGGCTTCTACATCATCATCTTCTTCTTCTTCAAGTAAGTAGGTCGAAAAACAACCGTAGGCTTATCCTGGTGCGTTATTTTACTCTATAATTTTGAAGTTACTCCCTGTGTACAAAAGCGGTTGATATATCTTCTGTCCGGAAAAGGATGATACATTTTCTGGGTCTGGTAGATACAGTTAGGCTTATTTCTCAGCCATAGACGCCTTTTTACACTGGTGGAGGGTTTACTGTGGCTTAAAAAATTGACCTTTCTGCATTGTATCTACCTTTGTTGGACAGAGGGAGCATTTGATTTTAAACTGTGTTTTGCTCTTATTTATTATCAGTTTATCATGTTGATCTTTCATTTTCTTTCTTTTTTTATGAACTTCCTGCTTTTTTGTTTCTATAACCCAGATGTGGTGAGGCTTTCCTCTCTTCTGCTCAAAAAATTTTCTTGCAGGATTGATGGGTGTGGGAATTCTCCCTATTAAATCATGGTTTGCTATCCTTTTTTCTTTCTTTTAGTTGATTTTTGGTAGCAATCAAAGTGATCAATTACGTTTTTTTTTCTTCCAAAATATTAACTTCTTCCTGTTAAATGATCTTTCGTGAGTAGTAAATATGAGTTGTTTGTGGGAAGATGGCAATCATATGGTGCACAAGTTTTATATTAGTTTCTTAGGTTATTGCCAATCAGTCTTTCAAAGATCTACCTCTTCCTTTTTGGTTGGTTAGTTCAGACCATATTAAAGTGGGATATTTGTTGTAGATGATTCTTGTTTTCTGTAACATATAGATCTACCAAATGTGAAAGGTGAAGGGAATGAATGCCTAGTCAATGCTGAAACATCCCGGTCCAAAGATACGGAGCTTCAATATCAATTTTCTTCACCCATGTGCAGCGATCACCAAGAAACAAGTAAGTTTTTTCTCTATCATACTTCTATTTTCTTCTTTGTCAATATTTATGGAGGCAAGGAGAAAGCAGAGGGAGGGTCGGAGTGGAGAGGGGGGTTGGGGGCTGTCACACTTATGAAATGTCCCTCGGCCAACATAAAATTAATCTTCACCCTCATTCTAAATTAAGTGAGTATTAACTAAACATAGTGATAGTGGACAACGCATGCAGGAAGAGAAACGGAGGGGAAAGAGGGATAAAAGGGATAAATTTTTCTAGAATCACCACTAGATATTACTGCAGGAATCGACATCGTACGGTGGACTATGGCATCGACACTGTGGTTGTTCAGTATCATCATCGAACAAAGAGTTTCAATCAATAGAAAACTACGCAGAGTTTTTTCTCCAAACCATTCAAATCATCGTCTTCTATTTTTCATGATAAGGCCTTTAAATAGGCTTATTACAAAGAGGGTTCTACTTCAAGAAGGAAATATAAAACCAACTTAAAATTTGCCTAAAATAAAAAACGGGAATAAAGTTCTATTCTAACTAGAATTCTCTACAAAAACAACTACCATATAAAACTCATAATTAAACTAGTAAACTTCTAAAATTAACCATCTTCCGTATGATGACTGCATCATTCTCCTGGGTGGGAGAAACTCAACCCCGTCGAGTTTGGCCCATGGAACTGCGAGAATGGTCAAGCAAGTCACAACAAATTGTTGCTTGAAAAGTGCTTTGAATGGTATCGGTCTTCATCTGATTGGATAGTGCAAGATCAACCAAAAACTTCGCTGACCAGATTGTAGAAAACACCAGGGATGGAAAAATACCACCGGGACCATATGGAAACATAGGTGGCCGAAAAGGCTTTTGTTTTGAAGGAAAATCCACCAACATATAGAGGTTGTCATGGCTGGGAAAGGTGAGTATCCACCGAAACAAATGCACAGTGGAAAGAGAAGCAGAAAAGCTGGTGCCTTCATCCCCAGAAACAACATGTGTGCACCTAGAAGCGTGCTAGAAGAGACATAAATGACTGGAAGCACTAGATCTGCAAGCGTTGCTGGTCTCTCTTTCCTTTCGGTTGGCTTCTTTTCGGTAACTATATGAAGCGTGGACAGTTGGTTTGAGGCAATGACATGGATTGATTCAGCTTGAAGAGCCGGAACTAGTGCTTGTGACTCCATAAGAGATGTTTCCTCTTGCAGATTGTCATCGAATTGTTGTGTATCAGCCTATCTGTTCATGTTTGGTCGCGATCATTTGACTTCCTCGAGTTGAGTTTTGATGTCACCAAGAGCGGCTTTAAATCTATTAACTTCAGATTTGTATTGAGCAAGAGAGTGCATCCACGGATCCATGTTCTCAAGTTGCAGGTTTTTGCATGGGCCACTAAACTGATAGAGGATAGTGCGTGAAGGAAGAGAAACGGAGGGGAAAGAGGGATAAATTTTTCTACTGCTGGAATCGACACCGGATGGTGGACCATGGCATCAGCACCATGGTTGTTCAATATCATCACCGAACAAAGAGTCTCAATCAACAGAGAATTACGCATAGTTTTTTCTCCAAATCATTCAAATCATCGTCTTTTATTTTTCTTGATGTTAAGGCCTTTAAATAGGCTTATTACAAAGAGAGTTTGGCTTCAAAAAAGAAATATAAAACCAACTTACAATTTGCCTAAAATAAAAAACGGGAATAAAATTCTATTCTAACTAGAATTCTGTACAAATCAACTGCCATATAAAACTCATAACTAAACTAGTAAACTTCTAAAATTAACCATCTTTTGTATGACGACTGCATCACAGAGAAGCAATCTCAATGGTTCATCGAATCTAATAAAGCAAGTTTGCGGCCCTCTACCAACATAAAATTATTCTTCACTATCCTTTTAATTAAGCAAGTAACTAACTTGCGAAGCAATCTCAATCGTTGTTTATTGTAATACAACAAGTGAAAAACTAATAAACTCTGCAATGCTTTTTATTGGTAACTAGATAAGTATGCAAATTGGCTAAACAATGGGTGTGGGCTTTTTTGGCCATGGTAGTCGGGTCATAACATCCTACCATGCTCTTCTCATGCCTTGTCACGGATGGATGTGTTGTGTTCCGATGGGAACACAAGCGGTACCAAGCTTCGAGCGAGGGAAAGGGGAGGAAAAGACGAAGGAAGAAGAAGAAAAAATAGTTTCTTATTGCATAGCCATCAAAGGAGGGAGGAGACTCCCTTATAAGGGAGGGGAGCCACGCCAGTTGATGGGCCACGTGCCACTGGCTAGCCAGCTGTTCCATTACAATCAAATCCCATTCCCTCCCATATTATAACTTATTTAATCACAAAAGGAAAATACTGAAAGGTAAAGTAAGCCTTAACATAATAAGGCCTAAGAATGGAAAGTAATGCAAGTCAGGATAGACCCTGCCCTCGAACTGGCGTACACAACACCCCACCTGTCGCTTATCTACCACAAAGGCGGGTGTGAGTACATTGGACTCCGGTGGGCCCATCAGTGGCGGAGGTGGGGCACTAGAGACAAGGGATGGATCCCCAACGAAGTAACGGAGGCGAGAGACATGAAAAACCGGATGCACCAAGGAGCCAGTGGGCAATGCCAAGCGATAAGCCATGGGTCCAATGCACTCAATAATGGAACAGGGCCCATGGTAACGGGGAGCCAACTTAGTATGCTCAGCCTGAAACAAAGTGGTTTGGCACTGAGGAATCACCGAAACATAAACAAGGTCACCCACTTGAAACTTCCAATCAGAATGCTTCTTGTCATGCACTTGCTTCATGCGATTTTGTGCAGAGGCCAAATTAAGTTTGAACTGCCTGATAACCTCATCCTGAGTCTGTAACATATAATCAACCTCTGCCACAGAAGAGTGGTGGGGCACATATGACAACACAGTAGGGGAAGGATGGCCATATACCACTTTAAACAGAGTGAACCCAGACCGAGTATGATAGACCGTGTTATATGACCATTCTACCGAAGGAAGGAGCTGAAGCCACCGACGGGGCTTATCCCCTACAAAGCACCGCAAGTACTATTCTAGACAACGGTTAACCACCTTAGTTTGACCGTCGGTCTGTGGGTGATAGGCGGTGTTCATATGAAGCTCAGTGCCTTGGAGTGCGAAGAACTCTCTCCAAAACTGAGAGATGAAGACCCGATTCCTATCCCTATCGGGAACAATGGTTTGAAGCATGCCATGCAACTTGGCTATCTCACGAACATAGAGCTCAGCTACAGTTTTGGCAGTGAACGGATGACCCAGAGCACAAAAATGCGCATACTTGGACAAATGATCCACCAATATAACCGATTTGCCCTGCGCCATTGGCAAGGCCTCCACAATATCCATAGACATATCTTCCCAAACCTGATCGGGAATAGGAAGGAGGTTTTTTGGACAGTATCAGCAATAACGTTTTGGGAAACAAAGTGTCCGCTACTTGTTTTTTAACCTGTGTCACTATTAATAAAGTATGTGCCTTCACATAGCTTGTCTTCTTCATAATTAGTTCCATCTCCTTCTGGATCTATTCATTCCCTTCTTGACCTGTTCCGTCTTCTTCATGGTCTTCCATCTTCTTTTTGAGCCTTTCCATATGTTCCTACCAGATCAAGTAGGCTTCCATCAGCAGTAGGTTATCCTTCATTGGTTTGTATCCTTTCTCATCCTCATGAAACACTAGAAACCAAGGAAGGATTGGCGGCGGAAGAAGATCTCGACTAGATAGAGAAAGAAGGAAGGAGAACAAGGAGGAAGAGGAGGAGAAATAGATGAGGAAGAAGAAGAAGATGCAATTCTACGTGAATGGTAAAAAGAAAACCTTTTTTCTGGCCTCCGATCTACTTTTTATTTTCTCAGCCTTCATGGACTTAGGCACCTATTGTTCGTAAAACCTTATTATCTGCTTTTTACCCTTAATTTTATTTCATGTAAAGCAGACCGAAAAATGGTCCTTTGGTTTAAAGCAAAACGTAAACGTTGGTTTGTCCTTTTATGTCGATTTTCATCTGAAGGCCTAAGCTGATAAATGGTGAGCTGGATCAGTTCAAAATAGCCTGTTCACATTTCAACTCCTTAAAAAATTACAATAGAAATATTGGTCACATGAATGCTTTGCTTATTCTGTAATGACACTGGAGGGGCTGCCTAATCAGCTACAAGATCGCTCCAAATAATGTAATGACACTCCAATGATGCCCTAGACACACATGCACTATGTAACCCGCTCTATGCTTTATCAAATATTCATCATCTTCCTTAATTTTAGCCACTAATGCTTATTATTTGCCTATATTCGCCTTTAATGTTATTGTTCATAGATCTTTAGCTGTTGCTATCATTTCAGTCAATATTTTGTCGAATATTTACTTATTTTGCAGTCTGTCATATTTCTTACAATGTTACTATATGAATGTTCATTTATGCATGGTGTTTTGTTTTCTTGTCCAGGATTGGAGTTCTTGTACAAAAATCAGCTGCAGAGTTTTGCGCAGAGGAGAAATTTGAGTCTTCCAGAGTATGTTTGTGTTCGCGAAGGCCCATCTCACGCCCCTCGCTTCAAGTCTTCAGTTACTGTTGGTGGGCAAAGCTTTGAGGGTTCTGACTTCTCACGCACCCTGAAGGAAGCAGAACATGTTGCTGCAAGGGTAGCGTTGGAGACACTGTCACAAGGAGGTCAAGAGGCAGGCACACTAAATTTAGTCTACATCAGACCAATAAATAGGGACATCCCATGAATTTTTGCACTTTAGCACAAAAGAATTGGCTAGTCAATTACAGCCTCCTTCCTATTTAAGAGGGACATACGGAGCATATAAGTCTATGCTTACTAGAATTTTCCTATCACATTTGGAAACTTTTATAATTAGTTGTTAGAGGGCAGGTTGCCCATTTGTTGCTTGGTGACTGTATTCAATACGGTTTCACCCTCATGTTTGGTATCTGAGACATTACCAATAGATGGTCTTTGAATTCTGCATGTGGTTTATTCGCTGATCTAGTTTTAAGGACATTAAATGTTGATGAACAGTGCCATTGATCTGGATCTTATTCTTAATGCAGGAAGAATTTGTTCTGTATAAAAATCTTCTACAAGAGTCATGTATGAAAGAAGGCATCAGCTTGCCAATCTATAGGACAAACTCAAGTGGTCTTAGTCATCTACCAGACTTCACTTCCAGAATTGAAGTAGCTGGTGAGACTTTTTATGGTAAACCTGCTAAATCTAAGAAGCAAGCGGAAATACTTGCTGCAAAGGTTGCTTGGTTTCACTTCAAAGAGCGTAAGGCTTTCTGATTTTCTGACTTGTACCTTCATGCCACTGCTGTAATATTAGTGTGATCTTACATGGCGATATCTACTTATTCTGGTTTAATAGTTAACTTGATCTACAAAATTATCCTAGAATCATGGGCTTTACAATTTTTTGGTACTTAATCAGTTTTTTTGTCTTTTTCAGGCCACAGCACAAAAAAATCCGTCTATTCCCAGGTCTGTCAAGATCAGGAAGCTCTGGAACAAATTTCTATGGGGTCTACACCAGTTGTCACAATTGATTTAGGACAGAACCATGAGGTGGATCCCAGCCTTGCCCCGAATTCTAAACCTATGTCTCATAATGGTGGTAAGAAAAAGTTATCGCTGCTTACTCTGCTTTTCTTTGTTGTAAATAAGGAGGCTGTTTAACTGACCATATGATGATATTTGTTACGTAGATTCCTGCTCATAATATTCTTTTTCCATCAATTTGCTATTTATAAATTTTATGTTGTTATTTGGTCTCTAGGATCTTATGACTTTGTTAGTTTCTGTTGCTGGACTGATCGTAATTATTGGATTTTCTGTGGACACTGAAACACGTAAAGATCATGCGTTATAACTTGCTACAAATAATTGCATTCTGATTTCACTTACTCTTGATCAAATAGAGGACAACAGTCTATAGAGGGAAAGTTTTCATATTAACCCAAATTTATGGTGCTAAGATAACAAATTTAGCTCTGCCATAAATACTAAGGTTACTGGACACTTGATTTGTTTCCTTTAGAAAATGCATAAGCACAGATAAAATAAACCAGGTTCATTTTGCAAGAAATAAGTTTTCAAAAAGTAATTATGGACATGCTTATTTATCTGATGAATTTTTTTAGGTAGATTTGCATGTTAGATCAGAATTCTCAAACAGACCGCCCATATAGTTCTATTTTATTTTCTCATTTTTAGCTGTCTACTATTGTAGAATGCATTATCATAACTACGATAAATATGATTCCCAATATATTATATATATGTAAATACATATGTATCCCTCTCATTCTACTGAGACTCGAGCACATAGCAACTTTTGTCAGTTTAGCTATTTTCAAGAAAGTATGCTGGAACTCTTGGTGGACTAGCTCGAGTTTAACACCATAGTCCTTTATTTGACTTCCCAGGATATACATATTATATTTTTTACAGCGTTTTAGAACAGACTTCATACACTGTTGTAGCTGGGTTTCTTGGGTAGGTGGCATTGGTTTAGTTTGTTGATGTGGTTCTTCAGTATCAAACTATAGTATAACTTGAGCAGGTATTTAAGAAAATACTAAGCGATCCAGGAAATAAGCTTGTTTAATTTGCTGGTACACTCATCAAGGGTGTTTCATTTTGATAAATTTGCTTGTGCAGAGACATAGACATCGTATAGTTGCGAATGTGATTATATGCAGAACTGGTGAGTTATGGTGGTTTAGGGTGTACTAGTTTCTGGCTGCTCAAGGGTGGTGCATTAGCGGTTGAAAAGTTTAATTAAATTTTTTTTTATGAAGAGTAGTTCGCATAGAGGAAAGTTTATGGAAATGTTCCATGAAGAGTTGTTCACATAGGCAATTTGGGTTGAAGTAGGGGTTAGGAAAACATTTATACCTAATACCTTGAAATTTTGGTCTTAAAATGTATCTTTCGTGGAAAACACTTTCCCCTATGAAAAGATTTTTCTATAATCCCTAACCCTCCCAAAGGCATCTAAAGAGATTAAGATACGATCGAGTTGAGATTGAAGCCCATCTAATCAAGGGCACAGCTAACAGAATTGTAGATCTTGGGCCTTTGGGCAGAATAAGCGAGCAGATGGGTAGGCTATTTTTGTTCAAAACATGGATGATTTAAGTTGGTAAAGGTCGTTCATTTTGATACTAATTTTTTAAGTGACATAAGACCAAATTAAGGCTAAGGATATATGGAGATGTGATTGATGATGTGTTGACATTCTCACCTTGAACTAACCTTCAAATTTAAAAGAAATTCTGGTAAAGGGTGTGAACAGTGTAGAAACCAGGAATAAGAATACCAATAAATTGTTCGGCAAAGTCATTGAGGGAATAAAAAGTTAAAGTGAGATTTGAATTTGTCCACCTTCCACAATTGATCTTATTCTACCCTCTTCCACAGATTCATAGTATTGCTCATAGTTTTGATACCTGTATAATTTGAACATCTTTGGATGCTCCCTTTCATTTTTACCAGTAAATTGCACGTTAAAAATTACCAGTTTTGAAACCATGATCGGTTTTAGTATTCTACTGCCAATCAGGTTTCTTTTCCAAACCCATCCCCTCTTGTATGTAGCTATAGAATCCTTCTTCAAAACCAAATCTTGCACGTATATCCACTTCATTTTCCACTGCCAATTTGATTCCTCCTCCAAACCCATTTCCTTTTGTCCGTAACTTATTTAGACTCCTCCGAAACCGTTTTTCTCTCATATATGTAGTATCATTGAAGGGTACTTTAGAAAACTCACTCTTAATTGCAAAAAGTACTTTAAATAACACACACTTAATTGTCCGTTTCACTCCTTTTACTTTTAATAGAGTATTAGATTAGATATAGATATTGGGGGATGAGGGTATTTCTCCATTCCTCTGGCTTCCTGTCTGACTTACATATAATGTCAAACAACATAGTCCACCAAGTTAAAGAGACTTCCAAACTTCAGTAGGAATTAGAAAGGATAATAAACTGTAGGATAGTCAAATACTTAGGATATAATCAACAATGCAGTGTTGAGAGTTCTAAACGGTTGCCTCTGTCCAGAATTAGTTGATATATTTCGTCGTGAGTAATGAAATTATATAAGCTATGGAGTTTGGAGACATGCGAGAACAGTTAATTTCAGTTTTGAGAAGGTAACTACTGGACATAAAATAGAGTGGCCACATGATCTTAAGTACCTGTAAGGAGACATAAAGATGCACCTGTTCATTGTGTTAAATTTAGGAGTACATTATTTGGTGGAGTGAATTAGTGAAACCCCTGCTAAATTAGAAAGTTGGACAACATTGTTGGGATGTTATATTTGGAAACTTCCATAAAAGTTGTGACTTTAAACATTTGTTGTGGATTAGCAATATGAGATATGTCTTCATGGTACACGTCCTTGCGGAAACATCATTGCCAAGATTTAATTGTTCTGGCAGAATGAATTGACTGGCTAAAATCTCCACATGTACATAAATCTCCACATCTGAGCTTGCCGTCAATTTTAGTCTGTTACTTGTCTTTGTATTCTAGTTAGACATCAACAATTTTATATCTTTACTTTTGTAGCGAAAAAGTGGCTGCACATATCAGATAAGCATGTAGAAGACAAGTCGAATGGAGTTCTATTCAGTGAGAAAGCAACATTACAGTGTGCATCCTCACCTTCTCCTCCATGTGATTCTAATCAAGCGACACCATGCACTTCTTGTAAGTTTTGATCAGGAATATTAGAATGCTTATGAATGCATGTTTAGCTTATTTTGTATAAATTAGTCACTAAACTGTCTGTATGGCAGATGAAATTGGCAAATCATCAGAGAAAATATTTTGTGAAATGCCGAAAGTTTATCACACAACTGCACCTCCGACACTAAAATTTGATGAAGACAGGACCAACACCAGAAGGCAGCACCAAGCATTTGATAACGTATATGCACACCTGGAGACCCCATTCTCTGCATCTCCTAATAAGAATTTGAATTTGTCTGAGAGCTCATTCATGGAAGAGAAGACTAGTTTGCTCCCCGAAAAGGTTAAAAGCCAAAATTCACGTCTGGGTAACAGAATTTTGGTTTACTCACGTGCTTCTGGTGTGAACCTTCCTGCAGGAGCAATCCCCTTGCCTATAACTAATGATAAGTGGACTGCCGTTCGCGTGGAATGTTCAAATGATGAAATAAATTAAGAAACAGAGAGTTCAATTGCATTCTCCTGTGATTCAACTCTTTTGGTTTCATGTATGAAGGATGAAACGTCGGCCTATTGTGTTTCGACATTGTTTTTGCATTCAAACATGCTTCTGATGAACGTTGTATGATGTTTGAGTATAGTGTTCCTGACCAGGGAAAAGGTCCTGCAGTGTATGAACGGTGCATGAGTACTTGCCTATAAAAAAACCAATAACATCATTGACATTTGGGAAAAGTGTCAATGAGATCGGTCCCATTTGTTGTAGCTGTTGGATTGAGACCCGATAAGTATGTCCTTATCCCACCGCCAATGCCGTTGCTACTGCCACCTTTATCACCACCGCCTTCCACCTTGCTACCATCAGTGTCATGGCGATGCCCTCCTCCAGCCTATCCTGGAAGTAGCTATTTGCGAACTCGTCGTCTTCAACTGATCACCTTTATTTTTCTGAACTCTTGGACGTGCCTGCAGTTATTGTTCCCCATCACGTCCTAGATGAAGCCTCTGCCATCTGACAAAATTCGTTGTTTGGCTATTTATTTGTTAGGTCAGCGACTGTATTTTGTATGGCTCAAAATTCTTTGGAAAGGGTTTGGAAAATCACAAGTTTTGAGATGATTTCACTAGTAAATTCATTGTTTTCTATGGTATGTGGGCTGTTGGTGGGCAACTGATGATTCTTTGTAAGTGGCATCTAGGTATGAAATTTGTTAAAGAGATCATAAAATTAGTTCTTATTTGGGTACGCTTTTCGGAATTTCCTCCACAATATTTTGTTCTTAAAAATTTGGGAAGAATTGCAAGCAATTTAGGGACTCCTCTGCGAAGTGATCCCTGCAAATTTTAGTCAATTGCAATATACTCGTGTTTGTATGGAGATAAAATCTGGATTCAAATTTAAAGATATTGTGCTAGTTTTATGTGATGATGGTTCTACTTTTCTTTAAAAAGTTGAATATGAATGGAGACCTATCAGTTGTTCTAAAAATGTCATAACTTTGATCATCAAGCGGATAAGTACCCGTTTCACAGAGAATAGAGACCAATTCCAAATGCAAATCATAGCATTGTCTTAACAGAAGCAGGAGCGGCCATGAACACTGGTGAAGGGTTTTTTTCGGTGAGCATGCATCACTGAAAAGAGATGCTAGCATGGGGCCCACCTCGGATCAATGTCAGTTGTTAGATCAAATCTTTGTGCATGTGTACACGCAAGCGCAGTTAACTCAAGACCATGTGGGATTCATCCTTCTTGGGCATGTCTCTATTCCAAATATGGCTCATTCTCATAATCTGGTCACATATAGTAATCAGAATCAAGCCGGGATTCATTGCCTATCGAGCACTATTCACGATTTCAATATTACTAATATACCGGCTTCTATTTTAGCACCCTAGGATCTTAATCTAGGAGGATCTTAGTTTATCCCTTCATGATACATACTTCAATTTTTAAGAGATTAATTTACATTAAAAGTGTGAGTAAATATATTAGAGGATAGATACACTTAACTGAGAAGTAGCATTCTGTTACAATCATCTTGGATCAAATGCTTGAGCTAATAAAACTCACTCACACACACTAATTACATAAAGTAATCCCCTCTAGAAATTTATTAAGTACTAATCTGCAGTGGGATAACTTTGATCAAGAGTATCAGATGATATGTGGTTATTATTGAGTTTAAACGATTATGATAGACCATTTACTTGGCAATATGACGAAGGCTTGGATCGAAAATAGGTTCAGAGTATAATACAACCTGGACAAAATATTGCTTTAAAAAAATAAATGAAAAAAAGCAACAAACAACCGCTCAGGGATGCTTGACTTTATAGGATTAACTTAGGCTGATGCTCAGGTCCAAAGCGGTCTATACTTAAAACCTAATGCCCTAAGCCAACTGGTTGGAAGTCATCGGCCTGAGTCATTGTTAAACTTAAACATCTTGAAGTTAGGCATTCCACAATCTCGTAAAAAAAAGTATATGGTGTATTATCTTCTCAAATCTAGAATGTTGGACCCGAAGGAGGCGCGTAGGCATTTGTGTTATCATGAACCTAGAGATTGGTATGACTGTAGATTCTGATGCTCTTTGACTGATGGGTCACATTGGATATGTTCAAAATAGAAATTTAGGGTATATTGCTATAATGTTCTATACTTTTACTATTTACATTATCATTCCATATCATATTGAGCAGAAATTTTCAAGATGAAGGTGTAAAATAAAACCACTTACTTAAGGGCTTCGATATTCCAGTTGATTATAAATTCAAGTACGTGTGGTTAATTTTTTTAAGTATTGAGGTGTGTATTCGAATGGATAATAAGATTTTGTGTTTTGAATTGTTTATTTTGATTTCTTTTGCACGTAGTTGAATTAGGTTAGGTACATGTTTGTGGGTAGCATCGCTATAAACCCTCACGAGACACAACTCGCCCTACTAGGGACACCTAGAGGTTTAACGACTTATTGCATACGCTCAATGCAATCGTGTTTCCTACGAAAGTGGCATTACTTTTTCTATTTTGATTAGTTGTCTTGTTTTCCCTTGCTTGTTTTTGTTTTGCTTGAGGACTAGCAAAATATAGATTTTAGGGTATTCGATATATACAAAATATACTTATATGTTAGTCGTAATTTTAGTTGAAGTAAGGATAATTAATGGGTATTCGTGTTAGTGAGTAATTAGGAGTTTAATAAATAAATGCGCTTAATAGATTAATTTAGATGCATTAATTTGTTTTAATGGATTTATATTTTATTATACGTCTAACTTAAGGTTCAATTTTATTCATGCAAGTTTTTAGAGTTCCAGATGCAATTCGCCAAAAGTGAATGCACGTTAAACGGGTTTTGTGCTGAGATCAAAGATCGGACAGATGCAGTTGTTGTGACGGGTTTTAACCAATGAAAAGAAAAAAAATAGGAAAAGAGAAATAGAATTGAACCGGTTCAGGGTTAGTTCGATTTAAAAAAAAAGAGAAGAAAAGACCACCCGAGCTGAAGCTCGGGTGTCTATTACAGTCAAAAAGAGTAGAGCTCGAGCCTCTACTCGAGCGATGGGTGGTGATGGGCCACAGGTAGATGATCGACGACGCTGGTCAGAGCGACAAAGCAGGAAGGAATGACGACGGCAGTTGAATGCTCGAGCGATGGCGACACTTATGGCAGTCTGTGAAGGCTGTCGGCGATGGGTTCGAGGTCACGATCACAGAATGGCGGATACTCGATTCTGTGATGGTGTGTTCGAGCAGGAGATTGAGAGAAGCTTGACGGCGTGGCGAAGACTCTCGGCTCGATAGAGGCGTATTCCACTTGGGAAGCTCAGAGGTATGTTCAAGCTGAAATTGAGTGTTGGATTTCGATTTGGGATAATCCCAAAGTCAAAAAGTCTTGGTTGAGGAGGACTCTTTCGATTTGCCTATAAAAACAGAGAAAGACCGAAGTAGAGCTATGGAAAAAAAAAGGAAGGAGAGGAGAATATTTGTTCTAGTTTTGGGAGTACTGTTCACTGCTACAGTACCGTGGAGGTCGAGAGTTATGGGAAAACAGACGACAGAGCAGGAGAGACAGAACTAGCGATGAATCCATCGAGACAGGCTTTTCCTTTCCTTATTTCTATGTTTAGCTAAACTTTTATTAGGGCTTAGATGAAGCCCTAGACTTGCATTATTACTTTCAGTTGTTTAATTTAATGAAGTTGATATGATTTTCTTTCATCTATGCTTAATGTTGATTCTATAATTTTTTATCTAGTGCTTGACCATAGACTTGTATGATTATGAATGAAATCTGATCTTAATGATTCTTATATCTAACCAAGGAACATGATTATGTTAATTTTTTGCCCGACCTAGGATAGAGTTAACTACATTAATGTATAGTGAATGAATTTTTTGTGTACGACCAAGAACATGAGTTACCGTGTCATATCAATTTGTGGAAATAATAATTGAGAGTAGTAACTGCATGTTTAGAGGTGGATTCGCTGCCTTGATATTCTCATCAATTTAATTTCTTATTAAAGTTTATTTCTTTAGTTCTTTAAATCATTACAAATTCAATTTCTTCATTAGAATTAGTTAAATCAAAACAAGTCCTTTGGGTTCGACCTCATTTCCACTAGCCTATATGTAGTCTCGTGCGATTGCGAGTATAAAAAGTTAGAAATCAAGACAATCACATGGTAATTGGAATTTTAAAAAATATAAGTTCTTATGACAAATTCCTCTCATCACCAGCCTATCTCACAAAGTCACATTTAGAGATCCATTGCCCATCTCAATTAGATAACCTTTAGACTCCAAAGCACCCAATGACAACACTTTTCTTTTCAAGTCCAAAACATACCGAACATCATCCAAGACACCAACCTTGCCGTCATACATCTTCTAGCAAATAGTACCTACTCCAAGTGTCCTACAGGTTGTGTCATTACCATATATAGCACACCACTCCAACTCCTAGTGGTTAGAAAACCAATCTCTATTGTAGCACAAAGGGTAGTTGAAATCCAAAATCCATAATCCACTCATCATAATGGTTATTCAATGACAAATTGAGAAAAATAAGATATTCATTATTGCTAACATCTGTATAAGGGTTAAACAAGATCTTCTTATCCTTAAGATTCAGCCTAGGACAATCCTTCTTCCGGTGCTCCTTGTAACAAAATGCATATTCATCCTTAGTAGTCCTCTTCTTTACGAAATTTCTCCCTAACTTTCAAAATCCAGCTTTTCTTAAAACAAAGTCTCATTCAATAAATCATCGGAGTTTGTTAGCATGTGGGTAATGAAATTCTTTTGAATGACACCTAGACCGCGACTCAGATGTTTTTATTGGAGCATCATACATTGAAAATAGACATTCCTTCATAAATATAGTACAAATCCTCCATCCCAATGGTTTTAATACCTTACAAACTTGAATTAAACATAAATGAACAATAGAATATAATTTCAAGGCAGGATTAATAATTTAACTCTTTGATGGTGAACTCTATCCTTAAAATTTCGAGTCTCTGCATTCTTCGCAATATTGGCTATTCTTCTAACTCGAGTTGAATTCTCCCTTTTTATTACAATATGAAAGGGCATTAGTGTAATATTGTGAAAGGACAGGAGTTTAAGTATAAATGCTTTCGTCATTTAAACATGTGGTTAACATTAGGAGTGTGTGCAGTTTTTGAACAGTCACTGGGTCTATGTATAATTTTAGAAACATCAAAGCATGCAACTATAGTTTCTCCTAAAGTTAGGGACATAAGCTCATTTCTTAAAGAAAAAAAAAAGAGAGAAAAAATTTCAAACGGTCAAACCTCTCTTTTTCACGACCCGTTGCACCTTATCCACCAACACCAACTCCTCGGCCTCAAGGAAGAACCTCAATGTCAGCAAGCCTCCGAGTCCCAGCCCCGGCCACCGCCCTCACCCGGCGCTCCCTCGCTAGGAGGTCGACCACTCTCAACTCAGCACTTGCCGTCTTGGGCCGACGAGGCGGCGGGGGTCGATTGGCGGCGAGGGCTTACAAGGTAGAGATAGAGCACGAGGGAGAGAGCAGGATGCTGGAGGTGGAGGAGGATGAGAACATACTGGAGAGAGCACTAGATGAAGGCCTCATGGTGCCGCATGACTGCAAACTCGGAGTGTGCATGACGTGCCCGGCGCGGCTGCTGGGCGGGACGGTGGACCAGAGCGGGGGCATGCTCAGCGACGATGTGGTGGCCAAGGGTTACGTCCTAATGTGCGCCTCCTATCCCAGGTCCGATTGCCGCATCCGTACTATCCCCGAAGAGGAGCTTCTCTCCCTCCAGCTTGCCACCGCCAATGACTGAGCTTCAGGACTGGAAACACCCATTCCTTCCTGATGACCATTTTCTTCTTAGCTTTTTGTGTGTCACTTTCATGATCTCATTTTTCTTCTTTTTCTTGCCACCGGCAGAGTTTGAGAACTATAATTCAGGTTCTATTATTTCTCATATAAGGGTTCAAAAATCCAATTTTAACTTACCTAATGGCACTTCTTGATGATGTCAAATTACTGAGCAAAATCTGAAGACTCAAAATTTTCTATGGATTCCTTTTAGTTGAAAGGCCCATCCTCGGGGTTGATTGATGTTCAATTAAGGCAGGCTCATTTTGAGACCCTAGTTGACGAGGAAATGAACTCATTTAGTTGGAATATGAAGTAAATATGGTGATATTCTGTTTTTTTTCTTAACTCGAGCTTTTGAGAACACCGATTATCTAATTAATGGTAGCGATGGCCAGACTTCTGGTTCTAATCCCACTGGTTGCTGGTGTGTCCTTGTGTGTGTGGACATGCAAAGCTTTATGGACACTTGCGCATGCGGATTATATCTTAACAACTCGTTTAGAAACAGCTCGAGCTTTTGGTAATATGTTGCAGATTATGAATAAAAAAAACGTGTATTCAAGCTGGAAGAGCAATGATTCCGAAGAGAAATATCAATTTTGTTTTTGGTCAAAATTCACAAAGCCCTTTAAATAAAAGTCAGAAGGTACTACAGAAACAAAAACATCTAAATAGATGAGTCAATTTGTAAAAATACGAGCAATTTGCAACACTTTCGTCCACTCTACTGAGGGTGTCTGCAGGTGGAACAATACCTCTGGAGTAGCTTTTGATTAGCTTGCCGACTGGTTTTGACAGTAATTTTGCTTGAGAAGGTAAACTTAGTTCTCATAGGCACCTGTTCAATGCCTGCGATCTAATAGCCTAAAAAACAACTTTCACCATTTAATTCTTGTGGTAAGATCATCACAATGGTAACCACCGGGTGCAAAATATATTCGAGTTTGCCATCATCTAAGCTGCAAACTAAATTTTCTAATAAAGTAGTTTCAGGATCATTAATACACACAACATCATTAACTTTCAAAATACAGAGAAGGTAAACCCCGACCAAGTACATCACACCAGCATTGCTTTGAACAAGTAGTTAGTTATAAACTACCTAGGGAAATATAAACAACCATCTACCTTAAATCAGGGACTGGGTCATAATCATTTGTCATCAGTTGTCATCATTTTCAATCTCCTGTCTCTTTTATCAACAGTAGTAAACCGGCTGGTAACCTGGAGCCAAACCATTCCCATAACCTCTGTACGCTAGATAATTGACAGGTCCACAGGGGTAAGCACCACTTAGAGCAGGGGACATGTTGGGAGGAGGTGGATACCCATACGCGTCCCTGATGGATGCTGGACTTCTGCTGCCATATACAGGTAGTGGAGCTGGCCTGTTGTAAGGAAAAGGGGGAACCTCCATATGGTATGGTGGGCTGTGGTGTGGAACCTCGGTAGAGTATGGGGGGCTGTGGCGAGGAAACTCTGGTTGATATGGTGGACTGTGGCTGGATGGAGAACGCATAAATGCAGGAGTGACCGCTGGCAATGAGGAGACATGTGCATGAGTAGCCATGCGCCCAGCCTTGGCAGGAGGCATAGGCCCTCCACTGCTTGCCCTCGTGCGCTTGGTAGCAGGGACTGGTGCTGGCTTTTTCTTCTCCGACTTGGCTTTCTCAAGCTGCCCAAGTCTATTACGAAGGCTTTCTGAAGGAAAATCTTCTTCCAGCTTGTACTCCTCAATGCACTTTATTACTGCCCGTATAGCTGATTGTTCTTTGCGACTAGCCAAGTGCTGAAACCAAAAAATCAAGCAAAAGGGTCAACTACAACACTACCCTATATTGAAAATCCACACATCATAGACCACAGTTAACAAAGATAATGCTAATAGCAAAAACCATCCGTGATTGGTTTCTAAATTTCTTTGCTGAAGAGACTAAATACTTCGCGAGATGAGAACATGTTTCCATCGCATAAAAAAGAGAAATGCTAGCAGCAGGCTTGTGGTCCACCAGTTCGTGGGCATAGGGCTCAAGGGTGGGCAAGCAGGGAGCAGCAAATTCATGCTTTCAAAAGGATCATTTGGTCATATTTCAAACAAATTCATAGCAAGTTTCTCCATAAGATCATTTGTCGTTAGAAGATTATGCATGTCACATCATCATCATCATACGCCTTATCCCAGCTATCTGGGGTCGGCGGCATGGATTATATACCGCGTTTGACTCTTATTGGAATCAAAATGGTACAAAATCCATACAAAGAAACATAGTGGCAAGATTTTACACCCGATGCCCTTCTTGATGCAACCCTCTGAAAAGGGGATGATGATAAGAAGATTCAACATCATCATATTCATCAAACACCTTTCCAAATATGTGGATTGGCTTCATGACATGACGGTTGCACATGAAACAACAGAAAAGTAAATACCCCAGCCATATCCTCAACTAAAGGGAGTCCAAGTTCACAAATCATATAGACAGAACTATGTGTCTTCAAGCTGGTGTTTTTTTGTTTAAATTTATACCACAAAGAAACCACAAATCCAGTTTAATCCTGAAGAAGATGGAAATTATAAAACAGAGCAATATATCTTTTGGTTTTCCAGATACCTAACCTACCCCACTGCATGATACAGCAATTACACCATGATCACTGATGCTAATTCAACCCTTTTGAATCAAATAGTACCGTGTAAATAGATAAATGTACAAGCCAACAGATAAACAAAACTATCATTGCAGCTTTAGTTATTATGATCCTATTTATAATTTTGTTAATACAATGTCTATGACCTTTGATTTGATCAATAGGAATAATATTGAACTTACCATTGCCCGCTCAGAGTCACTGCAATCGTCCAAAGCTGATGTTACAGCCTTTTTTGAGAGCTTGAGATACGATTTCAGAAGTGGAACAGGAGGGAACATATCCACAAGGTTAGCCTCATAAGTAAAATGAACTGCATCCACCTGCTGCCCTTTGCTAATTAATTCTTCAATAATCTCTGCAAGTTAATGCGTAGCAATTTATACTACCACACTACAGATTTAAATATGGTCAAGCCTACATTCTTAACACGACTAATGAATTCTTCTACATTATGATGGGGATGGGGAAGCGATATTCAAGTATGCTCAAGCTAGATACCCTTGTGAAAACATCAAAAGATACCCAATAATTTCCAAATGACTGACTCATATTGTAAGAGAACACGAGAATAGAATATTTATATAAATTTAACTTCACTAAAGTTGGTTTGCCTTTTAGTGCAAAAAGCTTAAAAGTGGATCCAAATTTTGATGGTTTGCAATAAGAATATTCATGCAAATAATGTCAATATTAGATACATGCAGATGAAGTTTCATGGCCCAGGCGAAAAAAAAAATGGTAGGGTCCTCATCCACATGACAAATGAAACATGTTATTCTCGTATTTCATGCTAAAATAGCTATCATGACTACAATAACACATTTATATTTCAATCATAATAAATATCCAACTTTCTTGAGTGCACATTTATGTCTGATTCCAATTGCAAAATAACACTTTGAAAAAAAGGAACATGTTTTATAAGTTCAATAACATGTACCTGTAATCAAACAATAGCTTGAGAATAAGAAGAGAGAACAACGAAAATCAAACATAAAGAGATCTTCATAAGAAATTTGGCAGAAAAAGTCATACACAAAATCATAAATAATAAATTCCGATGCTTGCTGGTTTCACATATTCGGCTTGACATTCAAGTATATCTCGATATTTGATCTTTAACTTACAAAAAGGCCCATTACTTTACACTGACTAGACCTACCCCTATAGCGGAGCCATTTCTTAAAAACTCAGATGGCCCCACTAAATAATAAAAAAAAAAGTCACTGACTTCTTCAAATTAAGTTCAAGAGCATATAGAATACCAAAAAGTCCGCTTATAACAATCCCGACATGAGCAATTCTAAAACAATAAAATAGAACCATAAAATAAATTGCATCAAAGTAAAGTACAATTCTTATCACTCCAGTCAAGGATTCAGTACCTGAATACCTAAGCATCACAATGGAAACTAAAAGACACAGCCGAACCAAGATGTTGAAAACTCACGACCATATAATAAAAAATAGTTATCTCGTCTTAATTTACCTATATGTGCACATGATATGCGACAAGTTTTTCACAAAAACAATAAAAACACAAGAAAGTCTTTTAGATGTACACAAGGTTCATAGAAACGAGACAATAACGTATCACAATCACATGAATACAAATTGGCATTACCATTTCAAACAGATTATCCTCCATTAGTTTCTGTAAGAATAATTTGTGAATATTTAGATCCAATAAAACTTGTCGTTGATATCTAATGAAGCCTATGTTAACATCAAACATGAAAGTAATGTTATACTCCCTCCATGAGGAATTATTATTAACATAAGATTTTTCAAAATGAAATAAAATTAGTTCGTTTGGAAAAACCTTATGTTACTAAAATTAGTTTGTTTGGAAGAACCTTATGTTACTACTAATTCTAGACTGAGGGAGTATTCAATCTACACCTTTCCGTCCCTCACAGCACCATGCGGAAACATGACCACGAAAGTAGGATTAGTTTAAGAAAGGTTCCATCAACTCGCTACGAGACTAATTCCCTCATAATTACTCAGCATACTTTGACCTACCCACAACCTACCAGCCATGAAATGCCTAAAATTGTATATCTGTCCAATGAAGCTCAGTTGGCAGTGGAAAAATTCGGGTCCAACATTACATGGCTGTATTTGCTCCCTCGAGGCAAAAAACACGAAAGAAGAACCAAATAACTCTGTTGTTTGTACAAGCCCTAGAGTTTAATAAACTCATTCATTTTGCAATGCAAACGAGCTTCATCGGACGGAGGGAGTAGTAACAACTGAATCAAATTCTGAGAGTATAAAAAGTTAATGGAATCGTTACAGGACAACAATTGTAAACCATTTTACCAGGCATTTTTTCTTTCAGTCCAAGTAAAATTGCAAGCTTCGGCATCTGCTTCCGCCAGGCGAAGACCACCACCAACTTCCTGTATATCTCCACATCAGCCTTGTCCACAATACCAAACGTGACGACATGCTGTAAGAAGACATGCCCATCCAAAGTTTTCACACTCTCCACCCCACCCCTTTCCTCCACTCCTGTTTTCCACACCCTCACTATCTCCCTCGCGCGCTCCTTCAAGCCTGGCGTCACCAGCAGCCGCGACTCTCCCAACACTGGGTCCGCCAGAACCGGCACTAAGCCCTCCAAAACCAGCACACAAGCCCACCCCAGATCCCCGCCCTTGGCCGCCCCCTCGCGCTTATCCACTGGGAAATTCCCGGACATCGCTTCGAGCACGAACCCAGCCGGATCGATGCAACTGCTCAGTGCTTCCGGGATTCGCATGCGGATCGAGTCCATCTCCTTCCTCTTCCCGATCACCAACCTCCAGAACCCCTCAAAGTCCATCTTCAAGCAGAACGCCCGCAGCTCCGTGGCCGAGACTCCCTCCTGTGCCAGGGATTTCTTTCCAAGAGCCTCCAGTGCCGCGGCCTTGAGCTCCTCCACGCGCGCGGCCGCGGCGTCGACGGAACCGTCAATGGTGGACTCGCGGGTGCGGAGGGTCTCCAGGGACTTGTGGGTATCTTGATCGAGGGCCTGGAGCTTGTGCTTGAGCGATTGGGATTTGAGAAGGAGATTCTGCTCAAGATGAGAGAAGTGATCAGAGAGCTCCTTCCAGAGGATGGTGCAGCTGGTCATGAGGGCCGTCTGCTTCTCCAACTCCTCGAAGCTCGCCTTGGGGTCCATCGCCATGGATTCCGACCCCATCCGTCCAAAGGGCTTGGCAAGGAAGCGAAGCGGAAGGGCGGGATGGGGATCAAGAAACCCTAGAGAAATGGCGGAAGAAAGGGGAAAGGTAGAGAGAGAAAAAGCGGGAAGGTATGGCCCAATGTGAGATCGGCACGTGTATCATTAAATATTGCAAAAAACGGGGACAGAAGAAATATATCGCCGTACGGGTCTCACCCGATAAATCGATGCGGTCAAATATCAGTTTTTACATTTTTTTTACAATATCGCCATTTTAAAAAAAGTAAAAAAAACAGCTTTGTTTGTTTCCCATCCTAATATGCATAAAAATATATATTTTGTGGAAGTTAGATTGTAAAAATATATGGTAAAAACTAGTTTTCGACCACCGATATTTTTTTACAAATATCTCCGATATTTTGTCTCTTAGGTCGACCGATATTTTACCGATATCCAATACGGAATTCCTTGATCTAGCCTGACCTATTGAAAGGCTGGTATTGAAAATGGGTCACCAAAACATTTCCCATATAGAGATAGAACTTCGGTCGGGTTTTTACCCGACCCGACCCGGTCTTATTGGGCTGGTTGTGGGATTGTTTATGCAGTACCCGGTTCCGGTTCTGGGTTTAAAAGAGGAACCGACCCATCAGGTTAGGGCGGATTCGGGTATTACACGAAAACCCTGACCCGACCCAGGTATATATCATATACTCGAACCCGTATCTATTTTTTGGGAGCGAAAACACTCGTATCACTTGATTTGAATAGTTTGGATTTTTATGAATATATATTATTAAAAAAAATTACAATTAATAGTTTAATGTATATGGCATTGAAAATATAAAAGTTCTGGTACTGGGGCGGGTCTGGGTTTCAAGTTCTGGCACCGGGGCGATTCCGGGTCCTTGAAACTGGACCCATGGTGGGGTTTAGGACGGTTCTGGGTTTAAAGAATTAAAATGGTTCCGGGGCTAGGTATGCCCAGTTCCATCCCTATTCCCATATGTTAACGTGGGCATAGTTTTGAGTTGTGGTTTCCTTTTTCACCGCCAGCTGATGATCGGTTGGCTCAAACCTTCCATGCAATTGCTAAGGGCTAACCGGGGTGTTCTTCTTTCCGGATTACGTCCCCCCCTCCCTGTCCTCCTGCCCATTCAACCCTTGTCCCTTCTACGGTTGTTCATTCCCTCACCATCAATGTCACATCCTGACTGGTGGCCTAGAAAAAAAGATTGGAAACTACAAAGCTCTAGAAAATTGTAAGCCATCGACAATGAAGCATTGACACTAGAATTTATCGAGGGTGTTTTGCTGTCATTTTGGGGCAATTTACTCTGTAGAGTTCTAAAACATGATAAAACCTAATCCCGAGTATAAAAGAGATCTTAACTACATTATGGCCACACTTTGCACGTCTCAAAATTTGAAGGAGGTAAAAGATATTAGGGGTTGAGGTTGGAGAAGAAGGAGGATTCTCGGCTTTGCTTCATCAGTATCAAGGTAGGAAGGCTACACACTATATAATTATGTGTTGTCTCCATGATCAAATCAGGAGCATCACATTGACCTGCTATATTATGCATGTTTGGAATGGAAAAACATGGTTTTTAGATTTGCAATAATTGAATATAGTGGTATAGCGGAAAATGAGAGGATTTTTCCTTTATACGATTGATGACTAAATCAAATCTCACAATTAAACATCTAGGCCATGATAATGAGGATGCACAAATATAGACACAAAATCATATATACATAAAATCATAACGGTCACAAAGACCAATAAAATACACGCAAGTCCTCCATGTACAAGTTTATCATCTATCTAAAAATACCCTAAAAATGGTTGGTGCTCACGCCTTAATACATATGTTCATCTAGTATAGCAAAAGTAAGGCCTACATAAAACCTGCAGAGTCGTCCTCATGCTTGAGCGTCAATCACCAACCACCAAGTAAAGCTAGTCCTCTCCTGAAGAACTTGCATCACGAGGGATGCTGAGTATAACAATGCTCAGTAGGATAGCATAACGTAATCATCAATGTCATGTAACCATATGCATTAATATTTTATGCGACATATTAGATAGTTCCACTTGATTCTTTTATTAGTCTTTCAAGCAAAGTCTTTTATTGCTTTTCATGTCCATGTAGAATAATTAAGTCTTGCGCAATATAGAGAGACTCACTAAATGTCATTCATACATAACAAACAGCACAAAACATCGTGACTAACACTCCAGCATCTTCCGGTAATCACGGCACTCCCTGAAGTACATCAGGGTGAAAGCCTCCCTCAATCTTAACCTTCGAGGGGCATGGCCTGCGGAAAGGGTTTGGCGCCACATCAACTTTTGGACTCGATGTGGGTTAGGAGAATATTTCCTTCTAGGATACTAATGCCTCCAAATGTGCACAACAAAACAACTTGGCTTATTAGCCATATGGGTGAGTGCAAAGCTCCCCCCATTGGGAAGATGCAAGATAGTGCTCCTCTATTTCAGGAGATGTCGACACAACTATTTACATAGAGTTTTCATCATAGGGAAGAGGTGGGAAAATGCTCCTCTATTTCAGGAGACGTCAAGGCAGTGCCCCTCTATTTCAGGAGATGTCGGAATGGTCAATTCAAGGTTGTCATCAACTAGTACCACTGCTCTACTCCTATCTGGTTTTGAAGGGAACCACGACGGCACATTTACGCCCCACCGCTAACTAGCTCCTTTGGGACCACAGTTACCCCTGGCTTAACAGCCATTCAGGTCGTTTGATCATAAGCCACACTCATTCATGACCTGATTCCCAATCCCGATAGCATTTTAGTGTTTATCTTGATTAGGTTCTTCCAATCTAAAGCTTAGCCCCCCAATGTCATCATTTTATTATCTTTAATAAAAAATTAAGTCTCTAAACCTTTTAGGTTCATTAGTTGGGTTTCCTTATTCTTAAGGCCCACAAAACATTCAATATAACATGCATTTAGGGACCAAAGCCCATTTACATATTAGCATAAGGCCCATATGGCCAATACATCAAGTTGGGCCCAAAATTATTGTTAAAAATAACCAAAACCAACAAAACAGTCTCTATGTACTGTGTTGGGTATTTGTGTACCATTTTGCACACTTTCTAACATATGTAGTAGTGTCGGTAGGGATCCACTGTTAGATTCAGTAGGGATCCACTCTTAGATACAGAGGATCCGGACAATAGGGTTCTACCATCAGAATATAACGGCCGGTAGAAATGTACCAACAAAATCTAAACTGGGTTCTGGGCCGGATTTGGATAGTTGAATCAGGTCCAGACCTGTGGCCCGACCCTTGTGGGTCGTCTTCCTCAAAGGGACGCGCCCAGCGGGTGTTACCAGTGATTGGGCTTCGCCTGCCGTAGTCGTCCGTTGCTCACTGGGATCCGCCGCCCTCCCCCTTCCTCTCTCTCCTTCCTCCTTTCTATTCTCTTCTTTGCAGCGGCGCCGCCGCACGGCCAACTGATATAACCTCAAAATAGGTTGTCGATATCAATATAGTACTTGGCAGTCTAAGTGTCGAACCACAGGGAATGAACAGTAGGGATACTTTAATTTAGCATACACTAGATCTAATTACTTAAAAGTATAATTATCTTAGCAAAAAGAATTATTGTAAGAAAAATGATTGATTAAGAAGAAAAAAATATTTTTTATAAAATACTATGACTAAAAATTAAACATAAACATAGAATCTATATAAATCCACAATTATATTCATCAAATTCTAATTCATTAAATACGCATAACAAGCATGAAGCTTAGCTTTAAAACAATCATCTAAGCATTGCAATATTAGTAGAAAACTAGTGATAAAAAATAATATCTATTCATTTGAACATTGGCACGTATCCTCATCTAATGGTAATCCTAAGGATTAATTGTGTGTGACACAATACATAAAAGAATCATGCAATAGATAGGATTTAAGAAATAACTAATTAAACTAATATTATATTATGGAATTTCGACGAATACAATGCTTCATTATATTTCATCTAGCCCTAGCTTACAAGAGATTAGTTACTCATGAAAATAAAATAAAGATCCTGATTTGAAAAAATCATCAGTCGAGTACTATAGCAAAATCACTGTTCACGACACTGTTCAAAAACATTGTTCGTCGTCTTCTTCCTTGAGAGGTTACTGTAGCCATTCGAACCCTGGCTGGCCAAAAACTCCTTTTTTTCTCTAGCTGACTCCTCGCCATTCTGCTTGTCATTTTCTTTTGTTTTTTATAGGTTGCTCAAGAGAGTTCCGCACCCCAAATTAGATGCTCCCAAATCAAGCCATCTTCCAAATTTTAGCCAATTCAAATGTTTCCATATTGAGGACTATCCAAATCCGCAACTAAAATCCAAATTTTCCAATTTAAGCTTGACCATATCCCTGCTTTAGTTCATTCCCAATGCAAGTTGCTGCCAAATTCTTGCTGATCCAAATCTCTGTTTCCAAGCTTAGCACGAGCATTTCATGGTTGTAGCCAGTGTCCAAGTCGAAGATGCCTCTCCTTCCGATTTCAGATTTTCCCAATTTGAGGATGAACCCAGCTTCATGTGCGCTTTTGCTGAGCGTTAGAGCAGAGCGCTTGGCCTCTTTTTTATTATTTTGTTTCAATTGAAGCTCCCGTCATAACATCTATGTTTGTTAGATCTGTTCTCTGCGGTGCTTTCACTCAAGTTTAGCACCCATTGTCTCTTTTAGTGTAAATCCACGGTCCATATTTGTTCTTCTTTGATCTTCCGCTTTAATGTTGTAAATTGAGCTTTAGATCCCGCTATAGCTTTTGCAACCCTTGGATCTTCTATAACTTGATCTCTTTGAATAAAAACCCGTTTGACATGCAATAACTCCATGATCTGCAACTCGAGCTCTTCGAAACCTACATAAAATCAAATCGAGTCTTAGACACGGAATACATATAATTTAATTAAAATAATTAATGTATCTAAATTATTTAATTAGAGCAAATTAAATATTAAACTCCTAATTACTAGCCTAATACTAATAACCTATTTTTAGTCTTATTTTAACTAGAAAATTACACTAGCAAATAGGTAAATGATGCATATAAATGTGTATATTCTACGTTTATCATCAACGTCGTTGCCAGCCACCTATGATGCCGGCCCGACAGACTGAGGGCCGGAGCTTCCAGCATTGCGTCTGGACTAGAGGGGAACCTCCACCTTCACTTGTCGCTATCATCCACCATTAAAGGCCCAAAAATGAAGCTTTTAACCATAAAAATGGGGGCTTTTGCCAAAATCATGTCCAAAATCTAAATTTGGTCATAGATTGATTGTATTTTTTTAACTTATTTTACTCGCAATCGCACGAGCCTAGTTATAGATTAGCGGCCACGAGGTCGAACCCAAAGGACTTGGTATGAAATTCAACTTAATTCTAAGATTATGCTTAACAAGTTTTAACAAAAAGTTCTAATTTTTAATTAAACAAAGCAAGAAATTTTTTGCGAAAAATCTAATAAGAAGGATACTAAGACTTCGGATCGACCCTAACTAAATCGCTTTCCTCTCCGTTAAACTCGTACAATTCTAAGTGATAAATTATTCATGCTCCTCTCGAAGCCACGTATAATTTAGAAAAGTGTGCAGCCCTCTCGAACATGTAACTAAACAATTAATTCTAAATCAGCGGATCCTTCTCTCTCGAGCAAAGATCAACAATAAAATTTAATCTTTATTCAAATCAGTACCCTGAAATTTGCTAAGACCACTCAAACATTAGCAATTCCATAGTTCAATCTCTCTAACAATTCACTCTACGCTCTCTCGATAAGTAGAACAATAATAGCAAAATACCATTAAGCATATGGAATAAAGATATCTACTTTAGAATTGTAATTAAAATATGAGAGTCATTTTACTTCAATCAAAGCTTCATCTAGTCTTTGTATAAATAAATTAGTTAGACATGAGAAAAGGGGAAGAAAAAGCCTGATTTATTGAAGGATTCATCAACGTCTGCAAATAGTTCTCTCATCTGCAACAATTTTGTAATCTGCAATCTGCTCTTTTCTGTTTTCTCGACTGTAAAACCAGTTCTGCTCTTCTCCCTCGAGTGCAATCAGGATTGGTTCTCTGTCGTCTGCAATCTAATTCCTCATGTCTGAAATCAGCAATCTTCTCCTCTCGTCTGCAAGCTCTCTTTCTCCTCGTCTCAAATCTCCCCTCGAGCAAGAACAATTCAGTTCTGTTCTCTTTCGAGACTGCAACAGTTCTCTGCAACTTCTAGTTCTACAACTTCTCTTCCTGAGTGCAATCTTCTCTCGTCTGAAATCGGTCTCCCTTTTCAGATTAGTTTTTGTACTTCGTGTGCAATCAGCTCTCTCTTTTTCTTGATGACTGCAATCTGTTCTGATTTGCAACAGTTCCTCTCCCGAAATCAGTTTTGTCGTTCTGTAGCAAATCAATTCCTCCTCTCTCGAGCAGTTCCTCCCTTCTCTTGGCCGCAACAGTTCTCTCAACGGCAAACTTCTGCAAATAGTTCTGCTGCTCTCTCGAGCAAGCAACACTCTTCTTTCTTCTTCAAGCCCAGCAGTTCTCCTCTCTCCACAAGCAGCCCTCCTTTCTTTCCTGCAATGAGTTTTGGTCAGTCTCTCTCTCGAGCAGATTCTCCTCCCCACGACCACAATTCTCTCTCGAACCCAAGCAGCTCTCTTTCCTCTCTGTCGACCTCCTGTCTGCACAGTTCTGCTCCTTCTCTCTCGAGCATGCAGCAAAACTACTCAGATCGGTCATTTTTCCTCTCTCGAGCAAAGAAGTTATGTCTGCAACAGTTCTTCTCAGTCGGCAGTAGCTTCCTCTTCAGATCTATATATTATCCTTCAGCTCTTTCGAATCTGCAAAAGACTGCACCGTTGAGAGCTCCTCTCTTCCTTACTCTCTCCGACGAGTACTTCTTTCTCCTCTCGGCAAGGCAAATTAGACCTCAGTCGGCAGCTCTTCTTCTCTTAACTGTCAACTGCTTTCTGTTCTTTTCTCTCTCCACGAGCAGCACTGCTTTGTTTGCTATGAAGACTCCTCCTTTTATAGCATTCCAGCCCTAAAATGATCCTCCCAGATCAAGCCATTCTTTCTCCTTCAAAATAGTAGCTTCCATATTGAGGGCCCGCCAAATCAGTAACAAACCAGCAGTATTCCAATTTCGGCCAAATCAATTGCAGTAGCTTCCATATTGTGTGTATTATGTGTATACATTAAGTACTTATCACATATCTATGATAATTGTATGAGAGTCGATCCACTGCCGCCTCCTCGCTGACACGTCGAAATCCCCGCCTCCTCGCTGACACGTCGAAATCCCCTTGAGGCAGCTCAACCACCACCTGCCACTATTTCCCCCTTTCTTCCTCTCCAAATTAGGGCTTTGTGAACATATAGGAAAGGAATTGGTCCTAGGGGTTTAAATAGGAAAGTGGGGAAGGGTTCTATTTACACACCCCTGAATTCAGTGCTTGTAACCCAATTCAAAAAACAAAATTTTATTCACCAAAAATACCAATATTACATGTTTTGTGGTATAAAAAGGACTGATATCATGTGTTGCAAGGTAAGACAGAATTGAGTCGAAAGTATGTGCTTTGGAATGAGTTTATACTTGTTGCATGCAAGATGTGAATGTATATATTTCTCTTCTTGAGGTAGAATTAAGAAGTATTATAATATGGTTTGAGTGCAAAATGGAACTTTCCTAGGCATTGTTGAAGACACCTCCTTCCTGCTACAAATCTGAGCCCTGATAGACTCTTCCGGTTCCTTTGCGACGCCCACTATCGGCCCAGCTCTGTAAAGCAGCCAAACCCACCGTCCGCCACGTCCACACTATCGCTTCTCCTCTTCTATTTGAGCATACGAGCAGAGCTCTGTTTCCACTAGCTCGGGTTGTTTCCATATTTTTTCTGAACACCCGAGCAACCGGCTCAGGTCAGTTCCTTTTTTCATTATGTTTGGGTAAAACCCGTCATCTTATTCTCATCTATTAGATCTTCAACATGCGGTTATTCACTTTATGAACAAAACCTGTCATCTCTTTAGAAATAATCAACAGCTCATAATTGCTCCTTTAATCTTCCACTTCAATGCATTTTGAACTTTTGCCATTGGCCTTCTAATTGTCAGATGATCAATAATTGGTTCTTCACTTAAAAACCCATTCGGCGTGCAACAATTGGCGTTTTGTGATTTAAATTCTTGAAACCTGCATGAAGACAATTGAACTCACTTTATACGCGCAATAGGAATAAGTTCTATTAAACCAATTAACGCATCTAAATAATCTACACTTGAATTATGCATATAACTATCTCTTAAACTTATGTTTATGTTAGTATTTGATTAAAAGTAGTGGTACTTAATAAGTTTTTTATCTTTTGTATGAAAAGAAGACACACTCTTTTTGGTATAAGAAGAAAGAAGAAAACAAAAAAATTTCAAAAATGAACAGTACTCGATCGATCGCCAGACTGACGCAATCGATCGCCAGAGCCGGAAAACAAAGTGTGAATGAAGAATACCATCGATCAGCGCACGTCGTGATCGATTGTATCTACTAAAATTTTGAGTCTACAGTAACCGATCAATCGGACCACTTAGCAATCGATCGTATCTACTGGAGTTTTAATGACAAATGATCGATCGGCACACCAAGTGATCAATTGGCAGGAGAGTTGAACTGAATGATCGGCGCGACGCAGTGGAAATAAAGAAAGAAATGGCGATCGATTGGCAGACTAAGTGATCGATCACCGTATTCGGTAAACTTAAAAATAGCATTATTTTGAGTTGGATTTGGAAGGGCTTTGTGAGTTTTCTCTTCAACCCGATAAATATGCCCTAAAGGGGAACGTCTTGATGATTGGAGAATAGAATTTTGAGTTCCTTTGGAGACCTTGGAGGCTAGAGCAAAGGAGAGAAGAAGAAGAAGTACATGATGATGGTTTTTCTTCCAATGCGAGGCTAAACTTCTTTCTAAGGCATAGATGAAGCCCCAATAGACTAGCTGTATTGTTTTCTTTTCTCTCATCTTAACCTTAATTCTAGTTGGTGTATAGATCTTTGTTATGGTTTTAGTGTTAATTCATTAAGGTTTATTCTTTGTGCTTGAGAGAGACAAAAGTGAATTTAGTGAGTTTCAATCCAAAAGAATACTTGCGTGTCCAAGAGGAACGTGAGTAGATGATCGTTTAAAATTCAATGAAACTTTATTAGTATATAACACTTCAGAATACTCACGTTCCTCTCAGATACACAAGTGCTCTTTCAGATTGAAATCTAATTAATTCACTCTTATCTCTTTCGAATACAAAGAACAAACTTAAATGAATTAACTTTAATTGCATAATAAAGAGTCATACACCAACTAGAGTAAACATAAAATGAGAGAAAAGAAACTACACAACCAGTTTATTGGGCTTCATCTATGCCTTGGAAAGGAGTTTAGCCTTGCATTGGGGAAGAAATCCTTATCAAGTTCTTCATCATCTTCTTCTTCTTCTCTCATTTACACAATCCTCTAAGGTCTCCAAAGGGACTCAAAACTCTATTCTCTAATGCCCAATACATTCTCCCTTAAGGCATATATATAGGGGTGAAGGAAAACCACAAAATCCCCTTCTAAATCCTAGTCAAAATAAGCCTTATTTCAATTATGCACATATGGCGATCGATCGCTCCGTATTGCCGATCGATCGCTTACCGATCGATCACTTTCCTTCACAATTTCCTACGTTGTCGCGCCGATCGTCCGTTTCATCTCATCAACTGATCGATCATTTCTTCTCCTGATCAATTGTGTTTATTATATTGCGCACATCCAAAAACTCCAGTAGATACTATCGATCATTTTAAGTGCCGATCGATCATTTCCTTCGATGGCACTATTTTTTGGCTCTGGCGATCGATCGTGTATGAAATGCTGATCGATCGTAGTTACTATTCATAATTTTTAACTTGTTATAACTTTATGATCCGAACTCCGAATTGTGCGTGGTCAGCGGCGTTGGAAAGCTGACTTCTTGAAATTTAACATGAAGCTTGAATCAGTCCAATCAAAGATATATATACGAAGTTATAAAGATTTAACCATTAGAGTCACTTTTCATCTCATTTATGTGTCTTACTCTTGTTTCCTACAAAAACTAAAAACTATATTAAAGTATCACTAAATCTAATCAAAATACTAACATAAATATAAGTTTAGAACATAATAAAATTCATATTTCATGTGTATATCACACCCCAAACCTACATTTTCCTAGTCCCTAGCAAAACAAAACAAAATCGAACAAACAAACTAAGGAACTAATGCAGCAAAAAGTAAATGCCACTTTCGTAGGGAACACGATTGCATTGAGCCTATGCAACATGCCGTTAAACCTCTAGGTGGCCCTAGTAGGACGAGTTGTGTCTCATGAGGGTTTGCAGCCATGCTACCCACAAACATGTATTTATAAATCTAATTAACCTAAGTGCAAACAAAACAAAATAAAACGCACTCACTTCTTCTTTAATTTCTACACCTTTTTGATCATTTCGTAAAATCCACTCGGCATGGGTCTGTAGTTCATCTCTCAGCTCTCTGTGTTTGGTTTCCATCTCAGCTTTCATTTCGGTTTTTATCTCGGTTAAAAGGGCTAACATTTGGCTCATTTGGTCTTGTAAGGTAGATTGGCCAAACTAAGGAGTAGAGGCTAGTTCGTAAGGCAATTGTTGGCTTAGAAAATCTTGTCTAGGAGCCTGATTAAGTTGTGTCTAAGGAATTAGGATGGTCCTCCCTCCTATGAAGACCTTGGGCCTCATCAACATACTTGCATATAAAATCTGGGTACTCATGAGCCAAATGGCACTCCACTAGGGTATGAATAGGACTTAAACAGAGGACACATGGTTCCGACATAAAAGGGGTTGTGAATTGTAGGGAAGATGTGCTACTCCCAAAGTTGGAGTGCTTATCCCACCCACGGTTGTAAGTATCAACGTATAAGGGGCGTGGGTGGTAGGGTACTTCATACAGAGGGTAAGTAGGTGTGTGTGTGTGAGGAATAGTAATCATTACAGTACACGAATGGGTTCTCATGGTTAAATCCATAGGAAGGTGAAGACATTTCTTCACTTCACAATCATCAACACCATACACACACTCTCACACATCCATGAATCAGAAAAGCAACCCTAGATAGCCACAACTAGCAATCATCAACCCTAGATATCGACAACTAGCAGTCCTAATAGCCACAACTAGCACAACATGTAATCATAAAAAAGAAAAAGAAACACCAAACACCCAAATTATTCTAAAAAGAGAAGGATAAGAGAATGGAAACAGTGGAAGAGGTAGCCCTTCCACGTTAGCGAGAATTCCACGTCTTCTCTGAATCCTACACAAGAAAGCAAAACACAAATTAAGTTACTGAAAAATAATATAAGTTAAAACTCACTAAACTATTATAAAATTAAGCTACACTAAGAATTTGGTAAACTATTGGCTTTCGTCCCTGGCAATGGCGCCAAAAACTTGATCATTTAAAATTAAACCCTTGCAAGTGCACAAGGCAATTGTGTACTACAGTGAGTATTAAGGGTTGTCAAACCTCAGGGACGGTTAAATAATTTACCAAATTGATGAGAAAGTTGCAATTTTTAATTAATCCAAAGAAAGCGATGAACTTTAGCTAATCTAACTGAGATTTAATCAATATGGAGAAGACTAACGCTTCGAATTCACCACAATAAACTAGTGTATCGTCTCTCTCTCTCTCTTTTGAATAAAGATTTCCAATTGGCTTGCATATTCCTCTCGGATATACACTTGCCAACTCAAAATATAGTGCTCTTCTCTCGGACGTAACACATAAAACGATTAAAACATGAAATTATGATCTATCTCTCTCGAGTATAAACCAATAAAACTTTATTAGTATATAACACTTCAGATTACTCACGTTCCTCTCAGACACGCAAGTGCTCTTTCAGATTGAATTCCAATTAATTCACTCTTGTCTCTCTCGAGTACAAAGAATAAACTTCAATGAATTAACTTTAATTACATAATAAAGAGTCATACACCAACTAGAGTAAAGATAAAATGAGATAAAAGAAACTACACAACCAGTTTATTGGGCTTTATCTATGCGTTAGAAAGGAGTTTAGCCTTGCATTGGGGAAGAAATCCTCATCAAGTTCTTCATCATCTTCTTCTTCTTCTCTCATTTACACAATCCTCTAAGGTCTCCAAAGGGACTCAAAACGCTATTCTCTAATGCCCAATACATTCTCCCTTAAGGCATATATATAGGGGTGAAGGAAAACCACAAAATCCCCTTCTAAATCCTAGTCAAAATAAGCCTTATTTCAATTATGTGCATATGGCGATCGATCGCTCCGTATTGCCGATCGATCGCTTACCGATCGATCACTTTCCTTCACAATTTCCTGCGTTGTCACACTGATCATCCGTTTCATCTCATCAGTCGATCGATCATTTCTTTCCCCGATCGATCGTGTTTACTGTATTGCGCACATCAAAAAACTCTAGTAGATACGATCGATCGTTTCCTTCTGTTGCACTATTTTTCGGCTTTGGCGATCGATCGTGTATGAAATGCCGACCGATTGTAGTTACTGTTCATAATTTTCAACTGATTATAACTTTATGCTCCGACCTCCGAATTGTGCGTGGTCGGTGGATTTGGAAAGCTAACTTCTTGAACTTTAAGTTGAAACTTAAATCAGTCTAATCAGAGATATGCACACGAAGTTATAAAGATTTAACCATTGAAGTCACTTTTCATCTGATTTATGTGTCTTACTCTTGTTTCCTACAAAAACCAAAAACTATATTAAAGTATCACTAAATCTAATCAAAATACTAATATAAATATAAGTTTAGGATATAATAAAATGCATATTTCATGATTATATCAGTAGACTTAGGTGTTACATATTAATAAAGTTTCATTGGATTATGCTTGAGAGAGATAGATCACAATTCCATGAGTTTCATTGCTTATGTGTTACATCTGAGAGGAGAGCAGAATAACTTGAATTGATAAGTATATGTCCGAGAGGAATATGCTAGCCAATTAGGAATTTATTCAAAAGAGAGAGAGAGACGATACACTAGTTTATTGTATGGTAGATTCGAAGCCATGGTATTCCTCCAGATAAGTAAATCTCATTTAATTTAGTTAAAGTTTATTACTTTCTTAGATTAATTAAAAACTGCAACTTTCTCTTGAGTTTGGTAAATCATTCATCCGTCCCTAATGTTCGACAACCCTAAATACTCACCGTAGTACAATTGCCTTGTGCACTTGCAAGGGTTCTAATATTGAACGATCACTAAACTAAATAATTAGGATAAATTAATTTTTAAACTCCTAATTACTAGCTTAACACTAATAACTCATATTAATCATTATTTTAACTAGAAACTAGCATAGTAGCGGTAGTATATAAATATATATCATGTATATATATGTATATATATATCGTGCATATTGGCCATCTATAAAAAAAGAAGACGATATACAGTAGCAGGAGTTTTGTAAGGGAATCGACCGTTCTTAGAGAAAATAGGGAGAAAGGGACTGTTTTCATTAGACGTCAGTATTGAACAAAAATAGACTGAGAGGTTGTTTCGGTTTTACGCTGCGTCGATGATCTACCCATCAAAACAAAGTTTTTATTTCTCTTCTCCTTGCTCTACGTCTAGCTAAATTTACACCATGGATGAGATGAAGCCTGGCCAAATTATTTTTATTTTTACTTGTCTTAGTTACTTTTGATTGATGTTAAGTTTCATCTATATGTTTAATGTGTATTTCATTATTGTTATTCTACGAGCTCGAGAGAGGGTAGATTGATTTTTGTATGAAATCAAACTAAGGAACGCCCATGCCCGAGAGGAATTGGTGCACTCCAAAGTATTATTTGAGTGAAGTATTAGATTTTTTTGAAGATCTATGCTCGAGAGAGATATTTTTCTCTTTATTGTTTTAATTATTATAGTTCATTCATCTGAGAGGAATGTATGCTAATTTTAACGCGTGTCCAAGAGGACCAAGAGAGGTACATCAATTAAGGTTAATGAGAATGAGTAAAGGTAAAAGTGGTTTAACTAATGGTGAATTCAATACTTTGATATTCTCTCATTACTTGAATTTTTGTTATTTTTTGTAGGTTTAATTAATTGCCTAAAGATCTGATTTGTCTTAATTAAGTGAAGTTTAGAATTAGGTTAAATTAAAAATCCAAGTCCTTATGGGATTGACCTCATAGCCACTATCTGCTCTGATTCGTGCATTTGCAAGTAAACAAGTTAAAATTCACATCAGACTCATACTCTCTTAAGCTTTCTGAGCGATCCTTGTAGCAAGTGTGAAGCTAATAATCCCCATCCAGTTGGCTTAGGGTTTTAGGTGCAGACATTCCTCGGGCTTAGCATCTCGAACTTGAAAGGCTACAAAGCCAAGCAACCATGAGAGCAATCGTCCTAACCCTCCAACTTTTGATGCGAACTGCTCTACTTCTTGAGGTGAAGGAGCCTAGTTACTCAGTGGAGATAGTAACAAAACTCTATATTCACTTGACAATTTACTGCATATATTTTATTGAGTGTACTATACTTTCAACCTATTTACATTCCTCCTCCACCATAAAAGCTAAGTAAAGAGTATATCATGATCATTAAAGCACTAAGTATACTATGTTTTCAAAATATATTTGACTAAAGCATCCCATTGAAGAATAATAGTCAACAAACCTTTAAATGGTATTACTATGTGGAACTAGCGTGTGAGTGATTTAAAAAAATAAAGGCACATGTATCCAAGGGGATTGCAAAAAAATCAAAATCACATACTTAATTGTCTTCATCCTTAAGTATATTCACTCGCATTTTCTATATAAATTAATCACTCTAAAAATCGAAGCATGCAAAGAAGGGATATACTACCAAAACTTATGAAAAAGCTAAACAAGCAACTAAGAATTAATTTTCGTGAGTGTTTTTATGTTTCTTTTTTTTAATTCGCATGGATTTTCGTATGATACAAACAAAACAAACAAGTACTCTCTACACTCCCAAACCTAAAAGTTGCATTTACCCTCAATGTAATAGCAGTATGACACTTGAAGACAAAAGATAAAATAAGAGTGGAAAAAATGGGAGAATACACCTGAGGGAAGGAAGAAATTCTACTACGTCTGGTACCTTTGATTTGAAAAAATGGAAGAATACATCTGCACGCCCCTGAGCCTAAATCAAAGTACACAAGATAACAAAAATACTAACAATGAAATAAAGAAAAACTAAAAGAAGATAAGAATACGTCCCAAAGTCTAAACAGAATGGACTAAAAAGTCATGGAATCCCCTGGAGGGACATCGCCTACAAGAGGGGTTGTCGGCTGTCAAAGCAGCAGTTGGTCAATAGAACACTGTTCAAATTGACACTAGTCAGAAATAGGTCTGAACAGCCGGAAGAAGCTAGAGGCCACCTGCTATGGGTTCGACGGCTAGGAGTAGCCGTCGACCACTAGGTCTATTGTGATGCTTACGTGAGGTACCGGTTGGCCAGACAACGACTTTACACATCAGTCGTTGTATGTACAACGGTTTTCCATCATTTCATCTTAATTCATACTCATATCAACACTGATCAATCATCTATAATCCTGACTTGGTTATAAACCTCGCCCCCAAGCTCTGGTCTCACTGTATTCAGACTTCACCATCTCAAAGCCTTGCTGATTTTGCAAAGTCCTTGGACCTCCCCTTGTGAAACCCTCGTTTCTCCACTCCAGCAGCATCTCCCCCTCTTGGAAAACCCTTAGGCCATTACAGTCTGGCCGGTGCTTCTGCCGTTGGAGCACCACCACACTTATCAGTTGGCTTTTGATAGTGTTAAAATCTCCATAGATTAGGGTAGGCAGTTAGCATTGCTGTCTATAGAGGCCCTAGAGGGTAAGTATCCCTCTGTAGTGCACCATCTGAAGCTGCATGTACAAAAATGATATTACATGACAAATCACCAAATGTAATAGAAATATTGAATCCCAAGGTAAATATAGTGAACATCCTCATTAATATCATCAGACCATAATATCCACTATCCTTCACGACAGCCAATCGCTGATATGCGTTTAACATTATTCATACCAAACTTTCTCCTCATAGTCCACTTTTTCCTCCCAGCATCAAAAGTTTCAGATAAGAACACAGTTGTAGCTGGTGTTGTTGGATAATTTTTTAGGTGTGTCTGAGTATCGGCCTTGCCAATACCATGACATTTCCAAAATAAAAACTTCGTAGGTTTATAGATTCAACGGAAACAAGAAAAGAAGCAACAATTATGCAAACCAGCAGTTGAATACCTAAGACAGTGAACTAGAAAATAGACAAACAAAAGGTTAGCGACAGCCCTTCCACAACCACGGTTAGTTCCTCCAAATGGCCCTTGGCTTTCGTTTTCTTGGCGGTACCCTGTATGGGATTCTCTTCGGCTATGGGTGCGTCTTCCACGGAGAGCACTTTGGTGGCTGCTCCAACCCCCCTGCACCATCAGAAGACCAAAATATCTGTCCTCATTAGAAGACCAAAATGAACAACTGATAAGGACAGATACTTTTGGACGGTATTCTATATAAAAAATTGTTACAAGGTTTAGCCTATGGACAGGAAAAACCCAATCGCCAACCCAAGAGTTGACATGCAGTTCACGTTCAGGTACTTATCCACAGTTCCAGAACGATGATGCCCTCGTGGTTATAGCTGAAAGGTAGGGCCGCAAGTTTGGTACAAATAATATGAACCAGCAAAATTTTGCAAGATATTAATTGGGATATATATGTGCGGAAGCTTGGAGGCCTTAAATGACATGGTCATCCGCACTTGAGGAATTGGACTTTACATTTTTAGTGATTTACAGAACATGCCATTGTGGATCTTTAAAATCTTCAACGTGAGATTTGATAACTTTTAAGAAGTTTTTTTGAAAAATTTATGCACTGAAACGGGTTCCCCTGTTTCAGCCGTCATAGTGCTCGTCGAGAGCTTCGAAACGGCACCAAGAACGTGTTAAACGGACACCCGTACGTAAAGTTATGACCTTATTTGTGTTTTTTCGAGAGGAACAATGGGGCGGGGCGGAGTTTGTATGCTTGCTTGTTTTTTATTTATTTTTTCGTGGTTGGAGACGAGGGCGGGGAGGAAAGGTCGTAATTTATCGGGCGATTAAGTGGGGGGGCGGGGCGGAGTTTGTATGCCTGCTTGTTTTTTATTTATTTTTTCGTGGTTGGAGACGAGGGCGGGGAGGAAAGGTCGTAATTTATCGGGCGATTAAGTGGGGGGGAGGTCCTCGGAAGGCGGAGCGAGAGGAAAGTGGCGTAAGTGGGGGGAGGGAAGAAATAGATATTGCGAGGAAGAGTTGACGGGTGCGATCATACCAGCACTAATGCACCGGATCCCATCAGAACTAGGATGGGTGACCTTCTGGGAAGTCCTCGTGTTGCACCCCTTTTTCATCGGAATTTTGTGTTTTTTCAAGAGGAACAATGGGGCGGGGCGGAGTTTGTATGCCTGCTTGTTTTTTATTTATTTTTTCGTGGTTGGAGACGAGGGCGGGGAGGAAAGGTCGTAATTTATCGGGCGATTAAGTGGCGTAAGTGGGGGGAGGGAAGAAATAGATATTGCGAGGAAGAATTGACGGGTGCGATCATACCAGCACTAATGCACCGGATCCCATCAGAACTCCGCAGTTAAGCGTGCTTGGGCGAGAGTAGTACTAGGATGGGTGACCTCCTGGGAAGTCCTCGTGTTGCACCCCTTTTTCATCGGAATTTTGTGTTTTTTCGAGAGGAACAATGGGGCGGGGCGGAGTTTGTATGCCTGCTTGTTTTTTATTTATTTTTTCGTGGTTGGAGACGAGGGCGGGGAGGAAAGGTCGTAATTTATCGGGCGATTAAGTGGGGGGGAGGTCCTCGGAAGGCGGAGCGAGAGGAAAGTGGCGTAAGTGGGGGGAGGGAAGAAATAGATATTGCGAGGAAGAGTTGACGGGTGCGATCATACCAGCACTAATGCACCGGATCCCATCAGAACTCCGCAGTTAAGCGTGCTTGGGCGAGAGTAGTACTAGGATGGGTGACCTCCTGGGAAGTCCTCGTGTTGCACCCCTTTTTCATCGGAATTTTGTGTTTTTTCGAGAGGAACAATGGGGCGGGGCGGAGTTTGTATGCCTGCTTGTTTTTTATTTATTTTTTCGTGGTTGGAGACGAGGGCGGGGAGGAAATGTCGTAATTTATCGGGCGATTAAGTGGCGTAAGTGGGGGGAGGGAAGAAATAGATATTGCGAGGAAGAGTTGACGGGTGCGATCATACCAGCACTAATGCACCGGATCCCATCAGAACTCCGCAGTTAAGCGTGCTTGGGCGAGAGTAGTACTAGGATGGGTGACCTCCTGGGAAGTCCTCGTGTTGCACCCCTTTTTCATCGGAATTTTGTGTTTTTTCGAGAGGAACAATGGGGCGGGGCGGAGTTTGTATGCCTGCTTGTTTTTTATTTATTTTTTCGTGGTTGGAGACGAGGGCGGGGAGGAAAGGTCGTAATTTATCGGGCGATTAAGTGGCGTAAGTGGGGGGAGGGAAGAAATAGATATTGCGAGGAAGAGTTGACGGGTGCGATCATACCAGCACTAATGCACCGGATCCCATCAGAACTCCGCAGTTAAGCGTGCTTGGGCGAGAGTAGTACTAGGATGGGTGACCTCCTGGGAAGTCCTCGTGTTGCACCCCTTTTTCATCGGAATTTTGTGTTTTTTCGAGAGGAACAATGGGGCGGGGCGGAGTTTGTATGCCTGCTTGTTTTTTATTTATTTTTTCGTGGTTGGAGACGAGGGCGGGGAGGAAAGGTCGTAATTTATCGGGCGATTAAGTGGGGGGGAGGTCCTCGGAAGGCGGAGCGAGAGGAAAGTGGCGTAAGTGGGGGGAGGGAAGAAATAGATATTGCGAGGAAGAGTTGACGGGTGCGATCATACCAGCACTAATGCACCGGATCCCATCAGAACTCCGCAGTTAAGCGTGCTTGGGCGAGAGTAGTACTAGGATGGGTGACCTCCTGGGAAGTCCTCGTGTTGCACCCCTTTTTCATCGGAATTTTGTGTTTTTTCGAGAGGAACAATGGGGCGGGGCGGAGTTTGTATGCCTGCTTGTTTTTTATTTATTTTTTCGTGGTTGGAGACGAGGGCGGGGAGGAAATGTCGTAATTTATCGGGCGATTAAGTGGCGTAAGTGGGGGGAGGGAAGAAATAGATATTGCGAGGAAGAGTTGACGGGTGCGATCATACCAGCACTAATGCACCGGATCCCATCAGAACTCCGCAGTTAAGCGTGCTTGGGCGAGAGTAGTACTAGGATGGGTGACCTCCTGGGAAGTCCTCGTGTTGCACCCCTTTTTCATCGGAATTTTGTGTTTTTTCGAGAGGAACAATGGGGCGGGGCGGAGTTTGTATGCCTGCTTGTTTTTTATTTATTTTTTCGTGGTTGGAGACGAGGGCGGGGAGGAAAGGTCGTAATTTATCGGGCGATTAAGTGGCGTAAGTGGGGGGAGGGAAGAAATAGATATTGCGAGGAAGAGTTGACGGGTGCGATCATACCAGCACTAATGCACCGGATCCCATCAGAACTCCGCAGTTAAGCGTGCTTGGGCGAGAGTAGTACTAGGATGGGTGACCTCCTGGGAAGTCCTCGTGTTGCACCCCTTTTTCATCGGAATTTTGTGTTTTTTCGAGAGGAACAATGGGGCGGGGCGGAGTTTGTATGCCTGCTTGTTTTTTATTTATTTTTTCGTGGTTGGAGACGAGGGCGGGGAGGAAAGGTCGTAATTTATCGGGCGATTAAGTGGCGTAAGTGGGGGGAGGGAAGAAATAGATATTGCGAGGAAGAGTTGACGGGTGCGATCATACCAGCACTAATGCACCGGATCCCATCAGAACTCCGCAGTTAAGCGTGCTTGGGCGAGAGTAGTACTAGGATGGGTGACCTCCTGGGAAGTCCTCGTGTTGCACCCCTTTTTCATCGGAATTTTGTGTTTTTTCGAGAGGAACAATGGGGCGGGGCGGAGTTTGTATGCCTGCTTGTTTTTTATTTATTTTTTCGTGGTTGGAGACGAGGGCGGGGAGGAAAGGTCGTAATTTATCGGGCGATTAAGTGGCGTAAGTGGGGGGAGGGAAGAAATAGATATTGCGAGGAAGAGTTGACGGGTGCGATCATACCAGCACTAATGCACCGGATCCCATCAGAACTCCGCAGTTAAGCGTGCTTGGGCGAGAGTAGTACTAGGATGGGTGACCTCCTGGGAAGTCCTCGTGTTGCACCCCTTTTTCATCGGAATTTTGTGTTTTTTCGAGAGGAACAATGGGGCGGGGCGGAGTTTGTATGCCTGCTTGTTTTTTATTTATTTTTTCGTGGTTGGAGACGAGGGCGGGGAGGAAAGGTCGTAATTTATCGGGCGATTAAGTGGCGTAAGTGGGGGGAGGGAAGAAATAGATATTGCGAGGAAGAGTTGACGGGTGCGATCATACCAGCACTAATGCACCGGATCCCATCAGAACTCCGCAGTTAAGCGTGCTTGGGCGAGAGTAGTACTAGGATGGGTGACCTCCTGGGAAGTCCTCGTGTTGCACCCCTTTTTCATCGGAATTTTGTGTTTTTTCGAGAGGAACAATGGGGCGGGGCGGAGTTTGTATGTCTGCTTGTTTTTTATTTATTTTTTCGTGGTTGGAGACGAGGGCGGGGAGGAAATGTCGTAATTTATCGGGCGATTAAGTGGCGTAAGTGGGGGGAGGGAAGAAATAGATATTGCGAGGAAGAGTTGACGGGTGCGATCATACCAGCACTAATGCACCGGATCCCATCAGAACTCCGCAGTTAAGCGTGCTTGGGCGAGAGTAGTACTAGGATGGGTGACCTCCTGGGAAGTCCTCGTGTTGCACCCCTTTTTCATCGGAATTTTGTGTTTTTTCGAGAGGAACAATGGGGCGGGGCGGAGTTTGTATGCCTGCTTGTTTTTTATTTATTTTTTCGTGGTTGGAGACGAGGGCGGGGAGGAAAGGTCGTAATTTATCGGGCGATTAAGTGGCGTAAGTGGGGGGAGGGAAGAAATAGATATTGCGAGGAAGAGTTGACGGGTGCGATCATACCAGCACTAATGCACCGGATCCCATCAGAACTCCGCAGTTAAGCGTGCTTGGGCGAGAGTAGTACTAGGATGGGTGACCTCCTGGGAAGTCCTCGTGTTGCACCCCTTTTTCATCGGAATTTTGTGTTTTTTCGAGAGGAACAATGGGGCGGGGCGGAGTTTGTATGCCTGCTTGTTTTTTATTTATTTTTTCGTGGTTGGAGACGAGGGCGGGGAGGAAATGTCGTAATTTATCGGGCGATTAAGTGGCGTAAGTGGGGGGAGGGAAGAAATAGATATTGCGAGGAAGAGTTGACGGGTGCGATCATACCAGCACTAATGCACCGGATCCCATCAGAACTCCGCAGTTAAGCGTGCTTGGGCGAGAGTAGTACTAGGATGGGTGACCTCCTGGGAAGTCCTCGTGTTGCACCCCTTTTTCATCGGAATTTTGTGTTTTTTCGAGAGGAACAATGGGGCGGGGCGGAGTTTGTATGCCTGCTTGTTTTTTATTTATTTTTTCGTGGTTGGAGACGAGGGCGGGGAGGAAAGGTCGTAATTTATCGGGCGATTAAGTGGGGGGGAGGTCCTCGGAAGGCGGAGCGAGAGGAAAGTGGCGTAAGTGGGGGGAGGGAAGAAATAGATATTGCGAGGAAGAGTTGACGGGTGCGATCATACCAGCACTAATGCACCGGATCCCATCAGAACTCCGCAGTTAAGCGTGCTTGGGCGAGAGTAGTACTAGGATGGGTGACCTCCTGGGAAGTCCTCGTGTTGCACCCCTTTTTCATCGGAATTTTGTGTTTTTTCGAGAGGAACAATGGGGCGGGGCGGAGTTTGTATGCCTGCTTGTTTTTTATTTATTTTTTCGTGGTTGGAGACGAGGGCGGGGAGGAAAGGTCGTAATTTATCGGGCGATTAAGTGGCGTAAGTGGGGGGAGGGAAGAAATAGATATTGCGAGGAAGAGTTGACGGGTGCGATCATACCAGCACTAATGCACCGGATCCCATCAGAACTCCGCAGTTAAGCGTGCTTGGGCGAGAGTAGTACTAGGATGGGTGACCTCCTGGGAAGTCCTCGTGTTGCACCCCTTTTTCATCGGAATTTTGTGTTTTTTCGAGAGGAACAATGGGGCGGGGCGGAGTTTGTATGCCTGCTTGTTTTTTATTTATTTTTTCGTGGTTGGAGACGAGGGCGGGGAGGAAAGGTCGTAATTTATCGGGCGATTAAGTGGCGTAAGTGGGGGGAGGGAAGAAATAGATATTGCGAGGAAGAGTTGACGGGTGCGATCATACCAGCACTAATGCACCGGATCCCATCAGAACTCCGCAGTTAAGCGTGCTTGGGCGAGAGTAGTACTAGGATGGGTGACCTCCTGGGAAGTCCTCGTGTTGCACCCCTTTTTCATCGGAATTTTGTGTTTTTTCGAGAGGAACAATGGGGCGGGGCGGAGTTTGTATGCCTGCTTGTTTTTTATTTATTTTTTCGTGGTTGGAGACGAGGGCGGGGAGGAAATGTCGTAATTTATCGGGCGATTAAGTGGCGTAAGTGGGGGGAGGGAAGAAATAGATATTGCGAGGAAGAGTTGACGGGTGCGATCATACCAGCACTAATGCACCGGATCCCATCAGAACTCCGCAGTTAAGCGTGCTTGGGCGAGAGTAGTACTAGGATGGGTGACCTCCTGGGAAGTCCTCGTGTTGCACCCCTTTTTCATCGGAATTTTGTGTTTTTTCGAGAGGAACAATGGGGCGGGGCGGAGTTTGTATGCCTGCTTGTTTTTTATTTATTTTTTCGTGGTTGGAGACGAGGGCGGGGAGGAAAGGTCGTAATTTATCGGGCGATTAAGTGGCGTAAGTGGGGGGAGGGAAGAAATAGATATTGCGAGGAAGAGTTGACGGGTGCGATCATACCAGCACTAATGCACCGGATCCCATCAGAACTCCGCAGTTAAGCGTGCTTGGGCGAGAGTAGTACTAGGATGGGTGACCTCCTGGGAAGTCCTCGTGTTGCACCCCTTTTTCATCGGAATTTTGTGTTTTTTCGAGAGGAACAATGGGGCGGGGCGGAGTTTGTATGCCTGCTTGTTTTTTATTTATTTTTTCGTGGTTGGAGACGAGGGCGGGGAGGAAAGGTCGTAATTTATCGGGCGATTAAGTGGGGGGGAGGTCCTCGGAAGGCGGAGCGAGAGGAAAGTGGCGTAAGTGGGGGGAGGGAAGAAATAGATATTGCGAGGAAGAGTTGACGGGTGCGATCATACCAGCACTAATGCACCGGATCCCATCAGAACTCCGCAGTTAAGCGTGCTTGGGCGAGAGTAGTACTAGGATGGGTGACCTCCTGGGAAGTCCTCGTGTTGCACCCCTTTTTCATCGGAATTTTGTGTTTTTTCGAGAGGAACAATGGGGCGGGGCGGAGTTTGTATGCCTGCTTGTTTTTTATTTATTTTTTCGTGGTTGGAGACGAGGGCGGGGAGGAAATGTCGTAATTTATCGGGCGATTAAGTGGCGTAAGTGGGGGGAGGGAAGAAATAGATATTGCGAGGAAGAGTTGACGGGTGCGATCATACCAGCACTAATGCACCGGATCCCATCAGAACTCCGCAGTTAAGCGTGCTTGGGCGAGAGTAGTACTAGGATGGGTGACCTCCTGGGAAGTCCTCGTGTTGCACCCCTTTTTCATCGGAATTTTGTGTTTTTTCGAGAGGAACAATGGGGCGGGGCGGAGTTTGTATGCCTGCTTGTTTTTTATTTATTTTTTCGTGGTTGGAGACGAGGGCGGGGAGGAAAGGTCGTAATTTATCGGGCGATTAAGTGGCGTAAGTGGGGGGAGGGAAGAAATAGATATTGCGAGGAAGAGTTGACGGGTGCGATCATACCAGCACTAATGCACCGGATCCCATCAGAACTCCGCAGTTAAGCGTGCTTGGGCGAGAGTAGTACTAGGATGGGTGACCTCCTGGGAAGTCCTCGTGTTGCACCCCTTTTTCATCGGAATTTTGTGTTTTTTCGAGAGGAACAATGGGGCGGGGCGGAGTTTGTATGCCTGCTTGTTTTTTATTTATTTTTTCGTGGTTGGAGACGAGGGCGGGGAGGAAAGGTCGTAATTTATCGGGCGATTAAGTGGCGTAAGTGGGGGGAGGGAAGAAATAGATATTGCGAGGAAGAGTTGACGGGTGCGATCATACCAGCACTAATGCACCGGATCCCATCAGAACTCCGCAGTTAAGCGTGCTTGGGCGAGAGTAGTACTAGGATGGGTGACCTCCTGGGAAGTCCTCGTGTTGCACCCCTTTTTCATCGGAATTTTGTGTTTTTTCGAGAGGAACAATGGGGCGGGGCGGAGTTTGTATGCCTGCTTGTTTTTTATTTATTTTTTCGTGGTTGGAGACGAGGGCGGGGAGGAAAGGTCGTAATTTATCGGGCGATTAAGTGGCGTAAGTGGGGGGAGGGAAGAAATAGATATTGCGAGGAAGAGTTGACGGGTGCGATCATACCAGCACTAATGCACCGGATCCCATCAGAACTCCGCAGTTAAGCGTGCTTGGGCGAGAGTAGTACTAGGATGGGTGACCTCCTGGGAAGTCCTCGTGTTGCACCCCTTTTTCATCGGAATTTTGTGTTTTTTCGAGAGGAACAATGGGGCGGGGCGGAGTTTGTATGCCTGCTTGTTTTTTATTTATTTTTTCGTGGTTGGAGACGAGGGCGGGGAGGAAAGGTCGTAATTTATCGGGCGATTAAGTGGCGTAAGTGGGGGGAGGGAAGAAATAGATATTGCGAGGAAGAGTTGACGGGTGCGATCATACCAGCACTAATGCACCGGATCCCATCAGAACTCCGCAGTTAAGCGTGCTTGGGCGAGAGTAGTACTAGGATGGGTGACCTCCTGGGAAGTCCTCGTGTTGCACCCCTTTTTCATCGGAATTTTGTGTTTTTTCGAGAGGAACAATGGGGCGGGGCGGAGTTTGTATGTCTGCTTGTTTTTTATTTATTTTTTCGTGGTTGGAGACGAGGGCGGGGAGGAAATGTCGTAATTTATCGGGCGATTAAGTGGCGTAAGTGGGGGGAGGGAAGAAATAGATATTGCGAGGAAGAGTTGACGGGTGCGATCATACCAGCACTAATGCACCGGATCCCATCAGAACTCCGCAGTTAAGCGTGCTTGGGCGAGAGTAGTACTAGGATGGGTGACCTCCTGGGAAGTCCTCGTGTTGCACCCCTTTTTCATCGGAATTTTGTGTTTTTTCGAGAGGAACAATGGGGCGGGGCGGAGTTTGTATGCCTGCTTGTTTTTTATTTATTTTTTCGTGGTTGGAGACGAGGGCGGGGAGGAAAGGTCGTAATTTATCGGGCGATTAAGTGGCGTAAGTGGGGGGAGGGAAGAAATAGATATTGCGAGGAAGAGTTGACGGGTGCGATCATACCAGCACTAATGCACCGGATCCCATCAGAACTCCGCAGTTAAGCGTGCTTGGGCGAGAGTAGTACTAGGATGGGTGACCTCCTGGGAAGTCCTCGTGTTGCACCCCTTTTTCATCGGAATTTTGTGTTTTTTCGAGAGGAACAATGGGGCGGGGCGGAGTTTGTATGCCTGCTTGTTTTTTATTTATTTTTTCGTGGTTGGAGACGAGGGCGGGGAGGAAATGTCGTAATTTATCGGGCGATTAAGTGGCGTAAGTGGGGGGAGGGAAGAAATAGATATTGCGAGGAAGAGTTGACGGGTGCGATCATACCAGCACTAATGCACCGGATCCCATCAGAACTCCGCAGTTAAGCGTGCTTGGGCGAGAGTAGTACTAGGATGGGTGACCTCCTGGGAAGTCCTCGTGTTGCACCCCTTTTTCATCGGAATTTTGTGTTTTTTCGAGAGGAACAATGGGGCGGGGCGGAGTTTGTATGCCTGCTTGTTTTTTATTTATTTTTTCGTGGTTGGAGACGAGGGCGGGGAGGAAAGGTCGTAATTTATCGGGCGATTAAGTGGGGGGGAGGTCCTCGGAAGGCGGAGCGAGAGGAAAGTGGCGTAAGTGGGGGGAGGGAAGAAATAGATATTGCGAGGAAGAGTTGACGGGTGCGATCATACCAGCACTAATGCACCGGATCCCATCAGAACTCCGCAGTTAAGCGTGCTTGGGCGAGAGTAGTACTAGGATGGGTGACCTCCTGGGAAGTCCTCGTGTTGCACCCCTTTTTCATCGGAATTTTGTGTTTTTTCGAGAGGAACAATGGGGCGGGGCGGAGTTTGTATGCCTGCTTGTTTTTTATTTATTTTTTCGTGGTTGGAGACGAGGGCGGGGAGGAAAGGTCGTAATTTATCGGGCGATTAAGTGGCGTAAGTGGGGGGAGGGAAGAAATAGATATTGCGAGGAAGAGTTGACGGGTGCGATCATACCAGCACTAATGCACCGGATCCCATCAGAACTCCGCAGTTAAGCGTGCTTGGGCGAGAGTAGTACTAGGATGGGTGACCTCCTGGGAAGTCCTCGTGTTGCACCCCTTTTTCATCGGAATTTTGTGTTTTTTCGAGAGGAACAATGGGGCGGGGCGGAGTTTGTATGCCTGCTTGTTTTTTATTTATTTTTTCGTGGTTGGAGACGAGGGCGGGGAGGAAAGGTCGTAATTTATCGGGCGATTAAGTGGCGTAAGTGGGGGGAGGGAAGAAATAGATATTGCGAGGAAGAGTTGACGGGTGCGATCATACCAGCACTAATGCACCGGATCCCATCAGAACTCCGCAGTTAAGCGTGCTTGGGCGAGAGTAGTACTAGGATGGGTGACCTCCTGGGAAGTCCTCGTGTTGCACCCCTTTTTCATCGGAATTTTGTGTTTTTTCGAGAGGAACAATGGGGCGGGGCGGAGTTTGTATGCCTGCTTGTTTTTTATTTATTTTTTCGTGGTTGGAGACGAGGGCGGGGAGGAAATGTCGTAATTTATCGGGCGATTAAGTGGCGTAAGTGGGGGGAGGGAAGAAATAGATATTGCGAGGAAGAGTTGACGGGTGCGATCATACCAGCACTAATGCACCGGATCCCATCAGAACTCCGCAGTTAAGCGTGCTTGGGCGAGAGTAGTACTAGGATGGGTGACCTCCTGGGAAGTCCTCGTGTTGCACCCCTTTTTCATCGGAATTTTGTGTTTTTTCGAGAGGAACAATGGGGCGGGGCGGAGTTTGTATGCCTGCTTGTTTTTTATTTATTTTTTCGTGGTTGGAGACGAGGGCGGGGAGGAAAGGTCGTAATTTATCGGGCGATTAAGTGGCGTAAGTGGGGGGAGGGAAGAAATAGATATTGCGAGGAAGAGTTGACGGGTGCGATCATACCAGCACTAATGCACCGGATCCCATCAGAACTCCGCAGTTAAGCGTGCTTGGGCGAGAGTAGTACTAGGATGGGTGACCTCCTGGGAAGTCCTCGTGTTGCACCCCTTTTTCATCGGAATTTTGTGTTTTTTCGAGAGGAACAATGGGGCGGGGCGGAGTTTGTATGCCTGCTTGTTTTTTATTTATTTTTTCGTGGTTGGAGACGAGGGCGGGGAGGAAAGGTCGTAATTTATCGGGCGATTAAGTGGGGGGGAGGTCCTCGGAAGGCGGAGCGAGAGGAAAGTGGCGTAAGTGGGGGGAGGGAAGAAATAGATATTGCGAGGAAGAGTTGACGGGTGCGATCATACCAGCACTAATGCACCGGATCCCATCAGAACTAGGATGGGTGACCTTCTGGGAAGTCCTCGTGTTGCACCCCTTTTTCATCGGAATTTTGTGTTTTTTCGAGAGGAACAATGGGGCGGGGCGGAGTTTGTATGCCTGCTTGTTTTTTATTTATTTTTTCGTGGTTGGAGACGAGGGCGGGGAGGAAAGGTCGTAATTTATCGGGCGATTAAGTGGCGTAAGTGGGGGGAGGGAAGAAATAGATATTGCGAGGAAGAATTGACGGGTGCGATCATACCAGCACTAATGCACCGGATCCCATCAGAACTCCGCAGTTAAGCGTGCTTGGGCGAGAGTAGTACTAGGATGGGTGACCTCCTGGGAAGTCCTCGTGTTGCACCCCTTTTTCATCGGAATTTTGTGTTTTTTCGAGAGGAACAATGGGGCGGGGCGGAGTTTGTATGCCTGCTTGTTTTTTATTTATTTTTTCGTGGTTGGAGACGAGGGCGGGGAGGAAAGGTCGTAATTTATCGGGCGATTAAGTGGGGGGGAGGTCCTCGGAAGGCGGAGCGAGAGGAAAGTGGCGTAAGTGGGGGGAGGGAAGAAATAGATATTGCGAGGAAGAGTTGACGGGTGCGATCATACCAGCACTAATGCACCGGATCCCATCAGAACTCCGCAGTTAAGCGTGCTTGGGCGAGAGTAGTACTAGGATGGGTGACCTCCTGGGAAGTCCTCGTGTTGCACCCCTTTTTCATCGGAATTTTGTGTTTTTTCGAGAGGAACAATGGGGCGGGGCGGAGTTTGTATGCCTGCTTGTTTTTTATTTATTTTTTCGTGGTTGGAGACGAGGGCGGGGAGGAAATGTCGTAATTTATCGGGCGATTAAGTGGCGTAAGTGGGGGGAGGGAAGAAATAGATATTGCGAGGAAGAGTTGACGGGTGCGATCATACCAGCACTAATGCACCGGATCCCATCAGAACTCCGCAGTTAAGCGTGCTTGGGCGAGAGTAGTACTAGGATGGGTGACCTCCTGGGAAGTCCTCGTGTTGCACCCCTTTTTCATCGGAATTTTGTGTTTTTTCGAGAGGAACAATGGGGCGGGGCGGAGTTTGTATGCCTGCTTGTTTTTTATTTATTTTTTCGTGGTTGGAGACGAGGGCGGGGAGGAAAGGTCGTAATTTATCGGGCGATTAAGTGGCGTAAGTGGGGGGAGGGAAGAAATAGATATTGCGAGGAAGAGTTGACGGGTGCGATCATACCAGCACTAATGCACCGGATCCCATCAGAACTCCGCAGTTAAGCGTGCTTGGGCGAGAGTAGTACTAGGATGGGTGACCTCCTGGGAAGTCCTCGTGTTGCACCCCTTTTTCATCGGAATTTTGTGTTTTTTCGAGAGGAACAATGGGGCGGGGCGGAGTTTGTATGCCTGCTTGTTTTTTATTTATTTTTTCGTGGTTGGAGACGAGGGCGGGGAGGAAAGGTCGTAATTTATCGGGCGATTAAGTGGGGGGGAGGTCCTCGGAAGGCGGAGCGAGAGGAAAGTGGCGTAAGTGGGGGGAGGGAAGAAATAGATATTGCGAGGAAGAGTTGACGGGTGCGATCATACCAGCACTAATGCACCGGATCCCATCAGAACTCCGCAGTTAAGCGTGCTTGGGCGAGAGTAGTACTAGGATGGGTGACCTCCTGGGAAGTCCTCGTGTTGCACCCCTTTTTCATCGGAATTTTGTGTTTTTTCGAGAGGAACAATGGGGCGGGGCGGAGTTTGTATGCCTGCTTGTTTTTTATTTATTTTTTCGTGGTTGGAGACGAGGGCGGGGAGGAAAGGTCGTAATTTATCGGGCGATTAAGTGGCGTAAGTGGGGGGAGGGAAGAAATAGATATTGCGAGGAAGAGTTGACGGGTGCGATCATACCAGCACTAATGCACCGGATCCCATCAGAACTCCGCAGTTAAGCGTGCTTGGGCGAGAGTAGTACTAGGATGGGTGACCTCCTGGGAAGTCCTCGTGTTGCACCCCTTTTTCATCGGAATTTTGTGTTTTTTCGAGAGGAACAATGGGGCGGGGCGGAGTTTGTATGCCTGCTTGTTTTTTATTTATTTTTTCGTGGTTGGAGACGAGGGCGGGGAGGAAAGGTCGTAATTTATCGGGCGATTAAGTGGGGGGGAGGTCCTCGGAAGGCGGAGCGAGAGGAAAGTGGCGTAAGTGGGGGGAGGGAAGAAATAGATATTGCGAGGAAGAGTTGACGGGTGCGATCATACCAGCACTAATGCACCGGATCCCATCAGAACTCCGCAGTTAAGCGTGCTTGGGCGAGAGTAGTACTAGGATGGGTGACCTCCTGGGAAGTCCTCGTGTTGCACCCCTTTTTCATCGGAATTTTGTGTTTTTTCGAGAGGAACAATGGGGCGGGGCGGAGTTTGTATGCCTGCTTGTTTTTTATTTATTTTTTCGTGGTTGGAGACGAGGGCGGGGGAGGAAAGGTCGTAATTTATCGGGCGATTAAGTGGCGTAAGTGGGGGGAGGGAAGAAATAGATATTGCGAGGAAGAGTTGACGGGTGCGATCATACCAGCACTAATGCACCGGATCCCATCAGAACTCCGCAGTTAAGCATGCTTGGGCGAGAGTAGTACTAGGATGGGTCACCTCCTGGGAAGTCCTCGTGTTGCACCCCTTTTTCATCGGAATTTTGTGTTTTTTTCGAGAGGAACAATGGGGCGGGGCGGAGTTTGTATGCCTGCTTGTTTTTTATTTATTTTTTCGTGGTTGGAGACGAGGGCGGGGAGGAAAGGTCGTAATTTATCGGGCGATTAAGTGGGGGGGAGGTCCTCGGAAGGCGGAGCGAGAGGAAAGTGGCGTAAGTGGGGGGGAGGGAAGAAATAGATATTGCGAGGAAGAGTTGAAGGGTGCGATCATACCAGCACTAATGCACCGGATCCCATCAGAACTCCGCAGTTAAGCGTGCTTGGGCGAGGAGTAGTACTAGGATGGGTGACCTCCTGGGAAGTCCTCGTGTTGCACCCCTTTTTCATCGGAATTTTGTGTTTTTTCGAGAGGAACAATGGGGCGGGGCGGAGTTTGTATGCCTGCTTGTTTTTTATTTATTTTTTCGTGGTTGGAGACGAGGGCGGGGGAGGAAAGGTCGTAATTTATCGGGCGATTAAGTGGCGTAAGTGGGGGGGAGGGGAAGAAATAGATATTGCGAGGAAGAGTTGACGGGTGCGATCATACCAGCACTAATGCACCGGATCCCATCAGAACTCCGCAGTTAAGCGTGCTTGGCGAGAGTAGTACTAGGATGGGTGACCTCCTGGGAAGTCCTCGTGTTGCACCCCTTTTTCATCGGAATTTTGTGTTTTTTCGAGAGGAACAATGGGGCGGGGCGGAGTTTGTATGCCTGCTTGTTTTTTATTTATTTTTTCGTGGTTGGAGACGAGGGCGGGGAGGAAAGGTCGTAATTTATCGGGCGATTAAGTAGGGGGGAGGTCCTCGGAAGGCGGAGCGAGAGGAAAGTGGCGTAAGTGGGGGGAGGGAAGAAATAGATATTGCGAGGAAGAGTTGACGGGTGCGATCATACCAGCACTAATGCACCGGATCCCATCAGAACTCCGCAGTTAAGTGCTTGGGCGAGAGTAGTACTAGGATGGGTGACCTCCTGGGAAGTCCTCGTGTTGCACCCCTTTTTCATCGGAATTTTGTGTTTTTTCGAGAGGAACAATGGGGCGGGCGGGAGTTTGTATGCCTGCTTGTTTTTTATTTATTTTTTCGTGGTTGGAGACGAGGGCGGGGAGGAAAGGTCGTAATTTATCGGGCGATTAAGTGGCGTAAGTGGGGGGAGGGAAGAAATAGATATTGCGAGGAAGAGTTGACGGGTGCGATCATACCAGCACTAATGCACCGGATCCCATCAGAACTCCGCAGTTAAGCATGCTTGGGCGAGAGTAGTACTAGGATGGGTGACCTCCTGGGAAGTCCTCGTGTTGCACCCCTTTTTCATCGGAATTTTGCGTTTTTTTCGAGAGGAACAATGGGGCGGGGCGGAGTTTGTATGCCTGCTTGTTTTTTATTTATTTTTTCGTGGTTGGAGACGAGGGCGGGGAGGAAAGGTCGTAATTTATCGGGCGATTAAGTGGGGGGGGAGGTCCTCGGAAGGCGGAGCGAGAGGAAAGTGGCGTAAGTGGGGGGAGGGAAGAAATAGATATTGCGAGGAAGAGTTGACGGGTGCGATCATACCAGTACTAATGCACCGGATCCCATCAGAACTCCGCAGTCAGGCGTGCTTGGGCGAGAGTAGTACTAGGATGGGTGACCTCCTGGGAAGTCCTCGTGTTGCACCCCTTTTTCATCGGAATTTTGCGTTTTTTCGAGAGGAACAATGGGGCGGGGCGGAGTTTGTATGCCTGCTTGTTTTTTATTTATTTTTTCGTGGTTGGAGACGAGGGCGGGGAGGAAATGTCGTAATTTATCGGGCGATTAAGTGGGGGGGAGGTCCTCGGAAGGCGGAGCGAGAGGAAAGTGGCGTAAGTGGGGGGAGGGAAGAAATAGATATTGCGAGGAAGAGTTGACGGGTGCGATCATACCAGCACTAATGCACCGGATCCCATCAGAACTCCGCAGTTAAGCGTGCTTGGGCGAGAGTAGTACTAGGATGGGTGACCTCCTGGGAAGTCCTCGTGTTGCACCCCTTTTTCATCGGAATTTTGCGTTTTTTCGAGAGGAACAATGGGGCGGGGCGGAGTTTGTGTGCCTGCTTGTTTTTTATTTATTTTTTCGTGGTTGGAGACGAGGGGCGGGGAGGAAAGGTCGTAATTTATCGGGCGATTAAGTGGGGGGGAGGTCCTCGGAAGGCGGAGCGAGAGGAAAGTGGCGTAAGTGGGGGGAGGGAAGAAATAGATATTGCGAGGAAGAGTTGACGGGTGCGATCATACCAGCACTAATGCACCGGATCCCATCAGAACTCCGCAGTTAAGCGTGCTTGGGCGAGAGTAGTACTAGGATGGGTGACCTCCTGGGAAGTCCTCGTGTTGCACCCCTTTTTCATCGGAATTTTGCGTTTTTTCGAGAGGAACAATGGGGCGGGGCGGAGTTTGTGTGCCTGCTTGTTTTTTATTTATTTTTTCGTGGTTGGAGACGAGGGGCGGGGAGGAAAGGTCGTAATTTATCGGGCGATTAAGTGGGGGGGAGGTCCTCGGAAGGCGGAGCGAGAGGAAAGTGGCGTAAGTGGGCGGAGGGAAGAAATAGATATTGCGAGGAAGAGTTGACGGGTGTGATCATACCAGCACTAATGCACCGGATCCCATCAGAACTCCGCAGTTAAGCGTGCTTGGGCGAGAGTAGTACTAGGATGGGTGACCTCCTGGGAAGTCCTCGTGTTGCACCCCTTTTTCATCGGAATTTTGCGTTTTTTCGAGAGGAACAATGGGGCGGGGCGGAGTTTGTATGCCTGCTTGTTTTTTATTTATTTTTTCGTGGTTGGAGACGAGGGCGGGGAGGAAAGGTCGTAATTTATCGGGCGATTAAGTGGGGGGGAGGTCCTCGGAAGGCGGAGCGAGAGGAAAGTGGCGTAAGTGGGGGGAGGGAAGAAATAGATATTGCGAGGAAGAGTTGACGGGTGCGATCATACCAGCACTAATGCACCGGATCCCATCAGAACTCCGCAGTTAAGCGTGCTTGGGCGAGAGTAGTACTAGGATGGGTGACCTCCTGGGAAGTCCTCGTGTTGCACCTCTTTTTCATCGGAATTTTGCGTTTTTTCGAGAGGAACAATGGGGCGGGGCGGAGTTTGTATGCCTGCTTGTTTTTTATTTATTTTTTCGTGGTTGGAGACGAGGGCGGGGAGGAAAGGTCGTAATTTATCGGGCGATTAAGTGGGGGGGGAGGTCCTCGGAAGGCGGAGCGAGAGGATAGTGGCGTAAGTGGGGGGAGGGAAGAAATAGATATTGCGGGGAAGAGTTGACGGGTGCGATCATACCAGCACTAATGCACCGGATCCCATCAGAACTCCGCAGTTAAGCGTGCTTGGGCGAGAGTAGTACTAGGATGGGTGACCTCCTGGGAAGTCCTCGTGTTGCATCCCTTTTTCATCGGAATTTTGCGTTTTTTCGAGAGGAACAATGGGGCGGGGCGGAGTTTGTATGCCTGCTTGTTTTTTATTTATTTTTTCGTGGTTGGAGACGAGGGCGGGGAGGAAAGGTCGTAATTTATCGGGCGATTAAGTGGGGGGGAGGTCCTCGGAAGGCGGAGCGAGAGGATAGTGGTGTAAGTGGGGGGAGGGAAGAAATAGATATTGCGGGGGAAGAGTTGACGGGTGCGATCATACCAGCACTAATGCACCGGATCCCATCAGAACTCCGCAGTTAAGCGTGCTTGGGCGAGAGTAGTACTAGGATGGGTGACCTCCTGGGAAGTCCTCGTGTTGCACCCCTTTTTCATCGGAATTTTGTGTTTTTTCGAGAGGAACAATGGGGCGGGGCGGAGTTTGTATGCCTGCTTGTTTTTTATTTATTTTTTCGTGGTTGGAGTCGAGGGCGGGGAGGAAAGGTCGTAATTTATCGGGCGATTAAGTGGGGGGGAGGTCCTCGGAAGGCGGAGCGAGAGGAAAGTTGCGTAAGTGGGGGGAGGGAAGAAATAGATATTGCGGGGAAGAGTTGACGGGTGCGATCATACCAGCACTAATGCACCGGATCCCATCAGAACTCCGCAGTTAAGCGTGCTTGGGCGAGAGTGGTACTAGGATGGGTGACCTCCTGGGAAGTCCTCGTGTTGCACCCCTTTTTCATCGGAATTTTGTGTTTTTTCGAGAGGAACAATGGGGCGGGGCGGAGTTTGTATGCCTGCTTGTTTTTTATT